>CAUYQV010033897.1:0-15437 GCA_963574575.1 Galagoides demidoff | reverse complement strand
AAATGCTTTCATCAAACTGATCAACATAGCCTTCACAGCATTTTCTTAGTTATTGTGTTAAGACATTTATATTCTACACCTAGCAAATTTCACATTGTACCCTTGTAAGATGCACTGTAGGTGTGGTCCCACCAATTACCTTCCCTCCACCCCTCCTCTCTCTTCCCTTTCCCTTCCTTCCTCTCCCCTCCCTCTCCCCTTCCCCTTCTTTTTGAGCTATAAATGGGTTATAGCTTCCTTATGAAAGCTATTGGTTTCATAGTAACACTGAGTACATTGGATACTTTTTCTTCCATTCTTGAGATACTTTGCTAAGAAGAACATGTCCCAGCTCCATTCGTGTAAACATGTAAGAGGTAAAGTCTCCATCTTTCTTTAAGGCCATATAATATTCCATGGTGTACATATACCACAATGTATTGATCCATTCATGGGTTGATGGGCACTTGGGCTTCTTCCATGACTTAGCAATTATGAATTGGGCTGCAATAAACATTCTGGTACATGCATGTATCTTTGTTATAATGTGATTTTTGGTCTTCTGGATATATACCTAGTAGAGGAATTATAGGCAGAATGAAGTTTTTTAAAAGTAATGTGAGTAAAATAAAAATAAAAGTGATAAGTATTAGAAATAAGTTTACTAGACCCAGTAAAAACTGGGGTAGAAAACTGATTCAGGAATTACACTGGTTTAGTGGAACTAGCTTCAGAAAATTTATTACATCTGCATTCATAAACATGGGGTCCAAGGACAGCACAACTGAAACCCATTCAGAGGGGATGGTTGAGTCCATACGGGGACAGAATGCCCAGTTCCCACTGGAGAGCAGTATCCTGAACCCAGTGAAATGCGGGTACCATGGAGGGCAGGGGGATGTGGGGAGATTCAGCCTGGTTGAATCCGCTCCAACTCCACAGCCTTGCATTTAAGGCTGGACACTACCACTTCTCTGGGCAGCCCTGAGGTTCCACCACACTCACTCCCAGCCTGGGCCCCTTGATTCACACCATTTCCCTGCTTAGCAGGTCTTCCTACATCCCGATTCCTTCCCCTTCTTCAAAGCTCAGGTGCAGTGACTCCTCACTGTCTCCCTTGTGGCCTCTATCCCCCACTGAGTCCCAGACCTTGCACCTCCTCTCCGTACCTCTGCCAAGTCACCCATGACCTGTGTGTGTCAAGCCTAACCCAGACTCTCAGACTGCCTTCTCTACTGTTACTTCCTCCTTTTGGTTACTAGTTCTTCCCAAGTTTCTGTGAGCTCTTGTAGCTCCTTTTAGCCAAGGAACACAGTGGTGGACCATTGTCAGCCTCTGCCCAGGCCAGCCAGGGCATGAGTGTCCAGTCCTGAAGGAGGGAGCTGGGCAGCATCCCCCACAGGTCTCAGACACAGCAGGTGCAAACCCAAACCCATTTGGTCCTGACCATTCTACTTCCTCTTTTTTTCCTGCCGCTGCCCTAGTTGAAGTTTTCATCACCTCCTGACCATATGAATGTGGCAACCTTGTTGGTCAGCTTGCCCTACTCTATTCAGTTCATCCTCCACACAATTACCAGTTCTCTGTTCTTTAAAAATTATTATTTTTAAGCTGTAATAAAATTAAAATACCCAATAACATGAAATTTACTGTTTTGACTATCTTTAAATGTAGAATTCATTGGTATTAATTATATTCATAATACTGTACAACTATCATCACTATCTATTTCCAGATTGTTTTCATCACCCCAAACAGAAATTCTGGAACCCTCAGGCAGTAACTTTGCATTCCCCCTCCCCCAGATCCTGGTAATCTCCTCTCCCTGTCCAGCCACGCTGACCAGTCTGCCCTCTCTGACCCTGCGGTTTCTGTCCCGCCTCTTCACTGCCCTGCTGGTCTCCTTCACTCTCACCTTCTCCCTCAGTACCAGCTTCTAGCTTATGACTTTCTAGACCCTACACAGCAAAGTGCAGTCTGGCTTCATAATATGGCTTTCAATGCCTCCTGGGGCTCTTGTGAGTAAAATTCTCCCCTCTACCCCAAATGTACCGTCTCCATAAATCTATGGCATTATTTTCTCCAAAAGAGGAGCCAGGGAAGAGTGCAATATGTGCTGGTGGCAGCCCAGACCACCCCCAGCAGACAGCCTGACCGTCCCTCCTCTTCTTTTCCTTGGGATTGCTGTCCATGAAACCACCCTGGCAGCAAGCATGTTATTGTAATATAGGGATGTTTGGTATGGGCCAGTATGAGGAGATAACTAAGCACAGGCCTGAGTGATAAGGAGACCTTCATGTAAAGAGCAGGGAAAAGCATATACAGAGAGAAAAACATGCAAAAGCACTGAGGTGGAGAGTGGAGTTTCCTGTCCAAGGAGCAGAAGGCAGTCTGGTTGCCTGGGGAATAGTGGACGCTTGGGAAAATGGCAGAGGACGAGGTTGGAGATGTGGGCCATGTAAGAAGTTTAAACTCGATTCCATATTCACCACTAGGGCATTTATATTAGTTGGGAAGCTTTTACTGCATGTAATAGAAACCCCACTTATAATATTTAAATAGCAAAGGATTTTTTTTTTTGCCTGAGTAAATGAAAAATCTAGAAAAGGCTGGCCTCCCATTGAGGAGTGTGGCTCCTTTCTCAGAAATTTTCTTGGCTTAGCTTTGCTCTTCCCTAAAAGTTACTACGCTAGTTTCTCTCCTGGTCACAAGATGGTTTTATCAACAACCAGGGTTTCTTTTTTCATAAGAAAAGGAAGAGTCTAGCTTTTCTAGGTCATTTAATAGAAATGATATTTAACAGAAATCCTCAGCTTTCGCCTGAATGGATCAACCTGGACTGGCTACAGTGATCAGCAGCTTGCTGTGCACCTGTGGCTTGGGTTTAGCTATGGAACATCTTTAACCCACTCTCTGCAGGGAAGGAGAAATTGGGGCTCCCCTGCCCCTTGGAGCTAGGGATGGGGTCAATCCCAGTTGCCTGCTACTTAGTGGGGTTTCCCAAGCAATTTGGAAACTTTAAGGCAAGGTAGAAAAGTAGAGTGGTTGCTGGGTAAGTAACCACGAGAGTCCATTACTCCAGGGAAGGGTTTCCTGTATCCACATGTATATGATTCCTACCGGTGCTCACTCAGCATTTATCAATCCATAATATCTGTACATATTCATGGGGTACACACACTAATTTGTTACATGCATAGGGTGTGTAAGGATCAAGTCAGGGTTTTTCGGGTCATCATTGCTTCATGTATTCATCATTTCTACATGTCAGGAACATTTCAAGTCCTCTTGTCCAGCTATTTTGAAATATACAATACATGGCTGTTAACTATGGACCCCTCACTCCGCTATCAACCATTGGATCTTGTTCCTTCTATTAACCTGCATGTTCATACCCACTAATCGGTCTCTCTTTGCACTCCACCACCCACACCCTCCGACACCTCTGGAAACTATTACTCTATTCTCTAACCTCTGTGAGATCAACTTTTTTAGCTCCCACATGTGAGTGAGTTGTCTTTCTGTGTCTGGCTTGTCTCACTTAACACAATGACCACCAGTTCCATCCATATTGTTGCAAATGAAAGGATTTCCTTTTTGTGGCTCAATAGAATTCCATTGTGCACATTTTAATTTTCTCTACTCATTTGTCCATTGACTGACATTTAGATTAATTTCCTATTTTGGCTATTGTAAATAGTACTGCAATAAACGTGGGGGTGCAGAAATCTTCTTGATATTCTGATTTTCATTCCTTTGGATAAATAACCAATAGTGGGATCTCTGTATAGTATAGTAGTTCTATTTTTAATTTTTTGAGAAATCTCCATACTGTTTTCCATCTTGGCTATACTTAATTTTATTCCCACCAACAAACAGTATATAAGAGTCATGGAAGGATTTTGCAAACAATCACTCTGGGAGGAGGGCATGTTGGAGAGGTCAGAAAGGAAGGAGAGAGGCCACTTAGGAAATTGTTGCAGTGGGACAGGCCAGAGACATGGTGATAGAGACTACATGTATTTTGGAGACAGAATTTGCCAGGACGTGGTGATAGACTGGATGATATATGAGGGAGTGTGGGGGCCAGATGGTAAGGGGTCTCAAATGCCAAAATGTGTACTTTATCTTGTAGGCAAGCATGGTGTTGGAGTGGGTTGCTTTCTGTAACAGTAAAAACTTAATATTTGTCTTTTACTTTTAGAATTTTTTAAAAAATAATTTACCATACTATATTCTTTTGCTCTTCTAATGTTTTCCAAATGGAGAAAACACCCAAATCACAGTTGATGGTCTTATTAGAGTTTTATTTACTGCTTACTCTGTATTGAAGTTAATTTTGACTGACAATAACCTCAGCAATCTTTTCTTTTTGTAGTCTAATTTTATAAGCCAAAAAGGATACAGCTTCACTTGAATCTTAGACATTGTGAAGCTAATACTAACTTTGATGAATGTTTTCAGTCTGAATTAGTGTGCTTATAATGCCATTCAATCTTGCAAATTGCTATGATCAGGACTTGAACATGTTGTCGCTTTTCAATATATCAATTATTAGGCATAAGAGTTCAGCTGCAGCCCCTGGTTGAATCCTGTAGCTATCCATTATCTAAAGCTTACTGAAGGAGTTGAGTTAAACTTTAAGGATGAAGGATAGCTCTTTTTGCAGACTCAACAAGCAATACTGCAATTTGATGCCCTTGATATAAGTGTACTGGGTATGCTAATTCTATAGACAATTTCAGCAAAGTACTTAGAGTAAAAAAAACTCACTAATGTTCTGATTGCACACTCTGCTCCATCCTCTCAAAAAGAAATACTTTTCCTCCATTCATTAAAAAAAGTTCAGGACTTGGTTTTGTCTCTTTATAAATTCCCATGTATTATATGGTTGCATATTACATTGTTATGCCTTTTTGTTTTGGGCAGTCCTCAGCTTTCTGATCCCTAGTTTCTCCTCTTTTACCATTGATGAGGGTAAAGTTCCTGGCTAGATAACCTGTAACATTGTGTTTTGTGTGTCCGCATGATACATAGAAAAGGCCTGAGGTCTGCTAAGCTGGACCTGAAGTGTTTTCTTCTGTGGTATTGCAAGATCTGTACTTGTAGAGGGCCCTGCCCACGTCATTTTTGCATTACTCCTTCCTCAGTCTTCTTGTGAGGCCCTTGCCCAGGCTTCAGAGGGTGCGAAACCAATGTGTGAGGCAGGCTGGAAGTGCCAGGGAATTAATGCCCCTGGGAGCAGCCTTCAACCCATGACCAGTGGGAGCTGGTAGATAAATGGCCCAGCTTTTTTGCCCCCGGGTGGTGGTGGGCACTGAAGGATGATTCTAAGAAGTGTTCTGTGCAGTCTCCCGGATGTCCTCAGTGAGGGCGAGCTGTCCTCACCACCAATTCTCTGCCTTTATTGCCCAGCCTCAGTCCCATGTGGAACTGTATCTATTTTGCCTCCTGACTGACTGACTGACTGGACTTAGAGTATGTGGTGTCACTTTTTTTTTTTTTTTTTTTTTGAGACGGAGCCTCAAGCTGTCCCCCTGGGTAGAGTGCCATGGCATCACAGAT
Organism: Galagoides demidoff; assembly: GCA_963574575.1. NCBI lineage: Eukaryota > Metazoa > Chordata > Mammalia > Primates > Galagidae > Galagoides > Galagoides demidoff. The sequence goes on along the minus strand of CAUYQV010033897.1, from coordinate 9,893 downwards.
CACAGCAACCTCCAACTCCTGGGCTCAAGCAAGTCTCCTGCCTCCGCCTCCCAAGTAGCTGGGACCACAGGTGCCCGCCACAACGCCCGGCCATTTTTTGGTTGCAGCTATCATTGTTTGGAGGGCCCGGGCTGGGGATTCGAACCTGCCACCTTAGGTGTACGTGCCTAGCACCTTAGCCAATTGAGCCACAGGCACCAAGCCGTGGTGTCACTTTCTAAGAGGTGTTTTCCTGGTAATCCCACGTCCACCATTCCCTGTGAGGCTGTGTACCTTCTAGAAGGGCCAGCTGAGAAATGACCAAGCAGATGGAGAACTATCACCTTTATTGCTAATTTAGACTGAACAACATGACTTATAGCTGTGGGCAAGTGGACTTCCTAATATTGAACCCGCAAATTAGGTAGACTTATAGTCACAGTGTTGGACAATTCCAGGCTTCTGACTGTACGAGCAGAGCCTACCATTCTAATGTTTGCAGAGTAGAACAGAATGTCTTCTCCACCGACCAGCAGATCCCAAAGAGAAAAAGCAGGAGGAAGCACGATAGCTATTTCCTGTTCTCCAAATTTCTAGTTGGAAAATTCACTCCTTCTCCCTTAAAGGAGTTGAGGGACGCGGGCAGAGAAAAACCAGGAATGTTATTTAATGGATTTCCTTTCTCATAGAACAAGATATTAGGAAAAAGGAAATTCCCTTTTTACAGTACCGGTTTTCATTCTCTTTGCTCATTGGGTTTGTCCATAAGCTCTGGGCTAACCCAAGATCCTTCTTTGCAGATCAGCATTCTATCAGAACAGTGCTGGTCCCACCTCCATGAGTGCAGCCCTCACCCTCCCTTCTAAACAGCAGCTATTATTGCCTTGTGAATTTTCCTGGGGTTGGTGGTGAAGAGTATAGCTATTGCCCTCAGAAGGCAATTCATTGATTGGAGTTAATTCCAGGGCCCTAGGTGAAAGTTCCCAATTTCATTTTCCATTCCTAATTATATCTACCCATGTTGTTCAGAATAGTCTTTCAGAGGTTCTGTAAAGAGATGACAACGTAAAGATGCTTCAGTAGGAAAACATTCCAGTAAAATATTGATGTCTCAAATTTAAATACCATCTTGACCATTGTGAATTTCCCTGGAGGAAATTAAAGTTCAAAGATTGGACTCTTTTGTTTGTGTGCATTAAAGTTAAAAGACATTAAAGTCTAAATTCATCCTTCTAGAATTCTGATTCTGCTTGTCCTGAACTAGAGGGGTCTTGATATGCATAGCATAGTGGTTCTTGGACTGGACTGCATCTCACTAGAACCACCAGTATAGCTTTTTTTCAGAATCTTGGAACTTGAAATTAAACATCAAGTTTCTGTTATACCTCACTTTTAAAAGTGTATAAGAAAAGCACTTAATCAATGCCAACAAAACTAAACCAAAGAGAACAAATTTCAAGATCTTAGTAGTTAACAAGGCAACATAATGCTCCCAGAACCCTGCCCTTCCCGTACCAGAGGCACAATGACGTCCTCAGACTCCCCAAATCCTTGATTCTGTAAACTTTCACGTGATGGGGGGGGGGACTCTCCCTCAAGAAGTTAACATGTTTTAGCATTTCTGCAGGAAGGATGCACAGGTATTTTTCTCAGGGTGACATATGAGTCATTCTTGTGAAGTCTAGGTATAGGTAATGATGGCAAGCCAGTCACGAGGTTTGTTCTGAAGGATATTGAGAAGTCTGTTTTTCCCATTTAGCATCTTAAAAGCCTTTTACCTTTCATTTTCCCCTTTGAGCTTTCTGTCTTTGACATTCGCTGATCCATAGAGTTTGGGCTGCACATAATTACCTTCTACCTTTTCCTGAGTTCTTGCTTCTTAGTTCTTTGCCACAGTGGGCCCTGCCGTTGCCGTCTGCTGTGGAATTGCCTGGGCTTGGGAAGCCTGTCTTCTAAGAATAGTTTCCCCTTTATTCCCTAATTTGTTTCAGCTGGAAAACATCTTTAGTGGGTTTCTGACTAAAGCTGCTGTTGCTGTTTCGGCAGCTTGATCCCAAGGTGTATTCATTGGGATAAGGTTTGGTTAAGAATGACAGAAAAGTCCAAGTTACGGTGAGAAGGCAGTTTCTTTCTTTCACAAAAATGTCTAATTCTGCACTCCAGGGCTGGATAGTCCTCCTTCGTGTCAGGGGTCCAGAACCTTCCGACGTGGATGCTCGACCACGCTTGGCTTTAACCTCACTGTCCCACTGCACGGGTCTACGTCCTAGGCCACGGGAAGCAAGAAAGGATGAAAAATAAAGCAGAGGGTGCATGTGTCCAGTAAGTGGTATTTTAAGCAAAGGAAATGTGAGTTGTTGCAGATTATAAGACTCAAGAACTACACCAACCAAATTCAATGTATGATCTTATTTGGAACTGCATTAAACAAACCAATTGTAAAAAGACATTTATAAAAATTTTAAATTTTGAAATAATTTCAAAATATTTCTGTAGTCACAGAAAAGTTGCTACAGTACAAAGAATTCCCGAATACCCTTTCCCTAGATTCCCCCAATGTTAACATCTTACCATGTTTATTACTCTCTATGTACCCACGTTAGCTTTTTGGGAGTACAATGCAAACAAAATGATCCCTTACTCCTAAATATGTAAATGTGTTTTTCCTAAAAACAAAGACATTCTCCTATATAACCACAGCACAATGATCAAAATCTGAAAATTAAACAATAATATAGTAACATTCACTATGGACCTTCTTTAAATATTGCCAGTTGTCCCACTAATGTCTTTTATAGCAAAGAAAAACATCTTTCTCTTGGTCAGGCCTCCAATCTAGGATCACATTGTGCTATCTTTAGCCCTGTTTATTTGATAGTTTTTCAGTCTTTGATTCTGTGAGCCTGACACTTTTCAACTTGGGTCTGTTTCTTCCTTATATTCAGGGTATGGGTTTTCGTTTTGCCCTCTGTAGTCTATCTTACCAGGAGATACGCAATACCAGTTGTGGAAGTGATAATATAAAAGGATATTTTTAGAGAAGTGGGGAAAATGGAAAACAGATGATATTAAGAAGTTGCTATTAATTTTGTTACATGTCATAACAGGATTGTGCTTATGTAAAAAATTGTACTATCTGCTAGGGATATACATCCTGCTTGATATCCATTTCTAGAGAGTTTGGAAACTCTAGGTAGAAAGCAATAATAATAATGTAGGCTGCTCTTGATTATTCTAAAATAATGTCCAGTTTTCACATTACTCAGGTCTTTGACCATTTTTCTTTCTTCTGTGGCTCCTCTTTTTGGTGATGACTTTCCAGTTCACCCTATAGAATATAGAAAGCACATTGTCAAATTTTCTGGCTTATTGGATGAAATCAGCCTATGGAGGAGACTGAAATTACTAGTTGAAAATCAGGTTAATGAATAACTTTAACATTTCATTTCTTTGTGATTGGCATGTCTTCCCTACAGATTATTACAGGTTTAGTGAAATGAGACCATTTGAGATGCTCATACAATAAAACTTTATAGCCAGAATACAAAGAGTCTTCATTTTATTTTCAGTTTTAGTTTTTGAAAAGAACATTCATTTTTGAAAAGTTTTATTTCACTAAGGACTAATCCTTTGTTGACCTTCAGATTTAAACTATTCTTTCATGTCTGTCTCCTAAGAGAAAAACATGAAAACTACATTGCTTCTGTAGTAGTTCCTACTTTTTAAAGCACTCTTGTAGTAGCAACTGGTTCAAAATACTGCTTTGTTTCAAAGCATGAAGTTTAGATGTATCTTCACTGATGATGGGAACATTTTCATTTTGTTCCTGAGATGTCAGGTCACTTTCACTGTCAGACAGTGTACACAGGAGAGTGTCGTTTTCATAGGTTGGAAAATAATACCTGAAAACAATGATAGATACACAGTATTAAATAACCAAACTAATAAATTGTCTAAAAGTTTTCCAGGCAGCTGAATGTACACATTACTATAATTTTGTTAGGTTCCCTTGCCAACTATCTCACAGCATTTTGCAAAGCCTATATTGGAGGCAGCTTCTGAGTTGCTTTCACTTTGACATTTACTATTTGACATCAGCCTTACTGAATCTAATATCCTTGCTAGCTGGCCATTCAGCCTCTGCTTGATAATCTATTATGATAAGAAACACACTATCTTCAAAAGGCAGACTACTCCAGTACTGGAAAGCTGCAGCTATTAGAAGCTAAAAATGACACCCCTCTCATTTTTACTCAAAAGTCCTGGTTCTTCCCTATAACAAAGTCCAAATATAGTTACTTTTTCCAACACAAATCCTTCAAATACTTAGTGAAAAAAATTACGTTTTCCCTTGTGTTTTGTTTTGCAATCTAATCTTTATTGATTCCTTCATTCTGGGTGATTACCAACTAAAACATTCACGAATTTGAGTTTCTTATTTTGGTTCCTTCTCTGGATATACTTTGGAGTTACTTCTGAGGTACCTCTAAGAATTTTAATCTCTGTAAGATTTACAGGAACAGGGTACCAGTTCCATCCATGGTTGACTTTGGCTCTCAAAAACTTGATTTCCAGAAGGGGAGAAACTAGGGCTTTTGGGTTAGGGTTCTGGGGTATTGTAATTAAGGTGTTCTAAGAATAGAGGAACTTCTGGGCATCTGGAATCCCACAGCCACTCAGTTTTCTCAACTGAGGTTATCCAGAAAGGCTAGATTGACAAAGGATACTTGAAGGGCTGATAGCACCTCAGTAGGTATATACCAGATGCCCAAATGCTTAACATTTTCTTTCTTTTTTTTTTTTTATTGAATGGTAACTATGTACAATAATGCACTTCTGGGGTACAGTGTGGGGTTTTCACATGCAATCCGAAATACTTCCATCAAACTGGTCAACACAGCCTTCATGTCATTTTCTCAGTTATTGTTTTAAAACGTTCACATTCCCTCCCCCTCCCCATATTCTTAGGCTATTTGGTTATAGCTTTCACATAAAAGGTATAAGTTAGTTTCATAATAGGGGTGTGTACCTTAGATACTTTTCCCTCCATTCTTATGATACTTTGCTCAGAAGAACATTCTCCAGCTCCATCAGATTGGTTTTTTAAAGTAAGAGCCATCACTGTTCTGATGGCATCAACCCTAGAAAAATCTATTCTTTTCCATGTGGGTAGATCTGTCCCACTTAAGACATTTCGGTGGTGGCGAACAGTACAGTTCCTAATTTATCTTACTGTAAATATAGGTATTTTTTATGGGGGCTATTTAAAGAAAGATGCAATGCTAAGAGTTTTAGAAATGTTAAAGACCAAAGTAAGACAGTTACCTGCTTATATCTTCTTACATTTCCCACTCACCAGTTATAGATATTTAAACCTGGCATTAGACCTTAACATCTGTTCATCCACATCTCCTGTTTTGCGATAGCAGAATGAAAACTCAGAGAGGTGAAGATATTTCCCTAAGATCGAAGTAGTGGTTTTTGCTTCAATCCTACGTGACTGGGAACAATGGTGGTGCCCACGGTAAAGGAGAAAAAAGTGAGCCTAAAACAACAGTAAGTTTGAGTGACAGAATTCTGAGCTCACGTTGTCTATGGTGGGTTGGATGTGTTGAGCTAATTCAGATGGAAGACAGAGTATTAGAAATGTATGTTTGAAACTTCCCTGCAGTAGACAGAGCTAACTACCTGCAGTGAGATTTGAAGTTGTGAATTTCAAGAGTCATTTATTCCACAGCTATGTACGGAGAATGTACAAGTCTCCAAGAAAGTAAACCTGGGCAGAAGGTCAAAGAGATGAGAAAATCAGGACTGTATGGCCAGTGGGGAAGCCAGGAGTTAGGTTGTGGTTGTGTCACTGAGTGGGATAGAGAGTTATGATACAGGAGTTAGGCTGTGGTTGTGTCACTGAGTGGAATAGAGGGTTCCAAAGAGGTTCTAAGTTTTTCCTAGTAGTTATCAGTATGAAAATACTGTAAGTTCAGATCCAGACCCTAACAATAAAGTAAATGCCACTTTGGATATAAGAAAGCGAAGGACAAGAAATGAAGTTTTAACAAGCATCATTTAGAAGTTAAGGAGTAGGGAAGTCTTAAAAACAGTTTGAGCGTCTATCCTAGGGAGATAGATTTGATAGTAAAATGCCCACACAGTTTTGAAAGCTATTATTTTACTAGTATCTAACCATTAGTAACAAATAACATTCACATTTAAAGCTCATTAGTTAAGATCTAGACTATTCCATATTTTAAAAATCCATATATGAGAATGCTTTTCATTTCCTAAATTCATGAATATATATTAATGAAATTAATTTAGTTATCTATCCTTTGATTGTGCATATGTATACGAATAGCTCTTATGTTATACTCATGCCACATTGTACACGTGTGTAAACCTGTGTATGTCCAGGTGTACCTTGGAGATAGTGCAGGTTTGTTTCCAGACCATCCCCATAAACTATATTACATACATTCTTATTTCCCAATGTATATAAAACTTAAGTTTTGGCTATACTGTATATTAAGTGTATAATATCTATATGTCAAAAAAACTATATACGAATCTTAATTAAAACGCATCATTACTAAAATATACTAACAATCATCTGAACCATCAGCAAGTTATAGTCTTTTTGCTCCAAAAGTGTCTTTGCTCGACGTTGATGGCTACTGACTTATCAGGGTGGTGGTTAGTGAAGGTTGAGCTGGTCGTGGCCGTTTCTTAAGGGAAGAATGAATTTTAACCCATTGATTGACTTTTTCTATTATAAAAGATTTATCTACAGTATGTGATGCTGTTTGAGAACATTTTACTTATAGTGGAATTTCTTTCAAAATTGGAGTCACTCCTCTCAAACCCTACTGCCGCTTTATCAACTAAATAAATGTAACATAAGTCCTCTAACAGGACTTGGTGACATGCGCCTGTAGTCTCGGCTATTCAAGAGGCCAAGGCAGGCAGGTCATTTGAACTCAGGAGTTTGAGGTTGCAGTGAGCTATGATGCTGCCACTGCACCATTGCCTGGGCAACAGAGTAAGATGCTACTCTTGTCACTTAGCAGCTAGGGCACCAGCCACATACACCGGAGCTGATGGGTTTGAATCCAACCCGGGGCTGCGAACAAAAATGACAGCTATAATCAAAAAATAGCCAGGCATTATGGTGGATGCCTATAGTTCCAGCTACTTGGGAGCCTGAGGCAAGAGAATCGCTTAAGCCCAAGAGTTTGAGGTTGCTGTGAGCTGTGACACCATGGCACTCTATGGAGGGTGACACAGTGAGACTGTCTCAACATAAATAAATAAATAAATAAAATAATAAGAATAATTTCTTTGTTGTCATTTTAACAGTGTTCACAGCATCTTCATCAGGAGTAAACTATATCTCAAGAAACCAGTTTCTTTGCTTATCTATAAAAAGCAACTCCTCATCCCTAAAAGATCTATCATGAAGTTGTAGCAATTTAATAATCCTGTCTTTTGCTGCATTTCTAATTCTACTTGTCTTACTCTTTCCACCACATCTGCAGTTACATCCTCCACTGAAGTCTTGAATCCTTCTAAGTCATCCTTAAGGGTTAGATTCGACTTCTTTCAAACTCCTGCTCATGTTTCTAATTTGACCTCTTGGCTTCCCTTGAATCATGAATGTTCTCAATGGCATCTGGGATGGTGACTCCTTTCCAGAAGTTTTTAAATTTACTTTTCCCACATCCACTGGAGGAATCATGATCTATGGAAGCGATAGCCTGATGAAATGTATTTTTCAAATAGTTAGACTTCAAAGTAGATATTACTCTTTAATCTGTGGGCTGCAGAATTGATGTGTTAGCAGGCATGAAAACAACACTAGTATTTTTGTAAATATTCTTGTATATATCCATCAAGAGCTCTTGGGTGACCTGGTGATTTATCAATCAATAAGCAGTATTTTTTTTTTAATTTCAAAATATTAAGGGGGTATAAATGCTTTTGTTGCATAGATACCCTGTGAAGGTTTTTAATGTGCCCGTCATCAGAATAGTGTTAATTATAGTCAAAAGCTAAGGTTTATTCTTCACTCTCCTTCCACCTTTGTCCTTCCTTGGTTTCTAATGGCCTTTACAGCCCTTTGTGCCCTTAGGTGTGCACCATTTAGCTTCCCATTACTAATGAGTACATACGGTATTTGTTTTTCCATTCCTGAGATACTTCACCAAGACAGTGGTCTCCAGCTCCATCCACGTTGTTACAAAGGCATTATTTCATCCCCTTTTATGACTAAGTAGTACTCTGTGGAGTGTGTGTCACATTTTCTTTATCCAATCATGATTATATGGCAATTAGGTTGATTTCACGTCCTTGAAATTATGAATTGTGCTGCAATGGACTTTTAAGTGCAGTGTCTTTTTAATAAATTGATTTCTTTTCCTTTGGGTAGATACCCAGTAGTGGGATTGCTGGATTGAATGGTTAAGTCTACACTTATTTCTTTGAGGAATAGCCATACTATTTTCCATACCAGTTGTACTAATTTGTAGTCTCACTAATAGCACAGAACCTTTTGAAAAAGTCTTTTTCTACTGAGCTATCGGTCTCAAAAGTGGGCTTAAATTATTCAGTAAACAGATGTTGTGTCAGCCAGGCTTTGCTGTTCCATTTATGGGGCACAGACAGAGTAGATTTAGCACAGTTGCTAAGGGCCTTCAGATGTTCAGAATGGTAAATGAGCACTGGCTTCCCCTCCAAGTCACCAGCTTCACTGGGCCCCACAAGAGAGCCGGCCTGTTCTTTGAAGCTGTGAAGCTGGCATTGACTTCTCCTCTCTCGCTATGAAAGTCTTGGAATCCTTTTCCAACGAAAGTCTTTTCTGTCTTCATTGAAGTTGCCTTGTTTAGCGTAGCCATCTCAGTATCAATTATCTTAGATCTCCTACAAAGCTCGTTCAGCTTTTACATCAGTACTTACTATTTCATTTTGCACTCTTACATCCAGGAGATGGTTATTTTCCTTAAACATCAACAACCAACCTTTGATAGCTTCAAACCTTCCCTGGCCTTTCTCACCTTGCTCAGCCTTTGCAGAGTTGCAGAGAGTTAGGGCCTTGCTCTGGATTAGGCTCTGGCTTGAGGGAATGTTGTGGGTAAGTTTACTCCCTTCAAACTATTGGACTTTTCTCCGTGATCAGCAGGAGGGCTGCTTTGCTTCTTCACATTGATGTGCACTGGGGGAGTACGTTTAATCTCCTTCAGGAGATCCCCATTTGCATTCACGGCTGGGCTGCTCGGTACCAGCCATCTAGCTTTTGGCCTGTCTTGGCTTTTGCCATGCCTTCCTCACTAAGTTTAATCATTTCTAGCTTTTGGCTTAAAGTGAGAGACAAGCGACTCTCCTTTTCGTCGAACACTAAGAGGTCATTGTATTAATTGGTCTAATTTCAATATGACTGTGTCTCATGGAACAGAGAGGTCTGAGAAAGAGAGACAGAGACAAGGGGGCCTGCCACTGGGCCAGTCAGATGGACACAGAGTATTTCATTGAAGTTCACTATCTTTGATGGATATGGTTCGTGATGGCCCAAAACAATCTTCATAGAAACACCAAACATCAATCACAGATCACCATAATGGAGATAATACTAATGAAGATGTTTGAAATGTCACAAGAATTACCAACATGACTCGGCACCTGTGGCTCAATCGGCTAAGGTGCCAGCCACGTACACCTAAGGTGGTGGGTTTGAATCCCCAGCCCGGGCCTGCCAAACAACAATGATGGCTGCAACCAAAAAAATGGCCGGGCGTTGTGGCGGGCGCCTGTGGTCCCAGCTACTTGGGAGGCGGAGGCAGGAGACTCGCTTGAGCCCAGGAATTGGAGGTTGCTGTGAGCTGTGATGCCATGGCACTCTACCCAGGGGGATAGCTTGAGGCTCC
>CAUYQV010033895.1:0-13491 GCA_963574575.1 Galagoides demidoff | reverse complement strand
TAAGCAGGTTTCTTTTTAACATTGTTCTGAGTGATGCTATAAATGTACAGGCAGAAGTAAACAAAAGGCAGCCATTTTTGTTACTGCAGGACTTGGAATGTATTTTATCTTTCAAAAATTTTTGGTGGGGTTTTTTTTTTTTTTTTTTTTTTTTTTTTTGGCCTATGGAAGTCAGATTGTTCTTAAACCCATTGTTGAAAGGGTATCCTTCCTCTGTCAAAAATCAGTTGGTTTTATTTTTATAGATTATTTCTGGACTCTATATTCTGTTCCACTGTTCTGTGGGTCTATTGCATTACTAATACCACAGTATCTTAAAGTAGGGTAGGGTGATTTCTTCTACTTTTTTAAAAAATTAAGAATATTTTGCTTATTTTATTTTTTGCCTTTCGATACATTTAGAATCAGCTTGCATAAAATTACAAGTAGTTCTTCTGTTCCGTTTGATTGGAATAGCTTAAATCTCTGAGTCAGTTTGTGGAGAATGGATGTATTTACTATGTTTTGAGTCTTCCAGTAAATGAACACAATATGTCTTATATGTCTTATGTTTATTGGTCATCTTTAAATTCTTTCATTAATGTTTTATAGATTTCAGCATACTGATTCTATACATATTTTATTAGATTATGGCTTGGTGCCTGTGGCTCAAGTGGTTAAGGTGCCAGCCACATACACCTAAGGTGGCAGGTTCGAATCCAGCCTGGGCCCACCAAACAACAATGATGGCTGCAACCAAAAAAAAAAAAATAGCCAGGTGTTGTGGCGGGCGCCTGTGGTCCCAGCTATTTGGGAGGCTGAGGCAGGAGACTTGCTTGAGCCCAGGAGTTGGAGGTTGCTGTGAGCTGTGATGCCACAGCACTCTACCCAGGGGGACAGCTTGAGGCTCTCTCTGTCTTTAAAAAAAAATTTACATAACTTCATTTCTTTAATTATTTGAAATATTTCTTTTTTTCTTTCTTTTTTTTTTTTTCTGGACAGTCTTACTTTGTCACCCTTGGTAGAGTGCTCTGGCTTCATAGCTCACAGCAACCTCAAACTCTTGGGCTCAAGTGATCTTCTTGCCTCAGCTTCTTAAGTGGGTGAGACTGTTCACGCCACAATGCCCAGCTGTTTTTAGAGATGGGTGTCTCACTATTACTCAGGTTGTTCTCTTCTAATTCCTAACCTCAGGTAGTTTACCCACCTCAGCCTCCCACAGTGCAAGTATTACAGGCATGAGCCACTATGCCGAGCCTGAAAGATTTCGTTTTTTAAGGTTATAAATGGTGTGTGATGTTTTGTTTTGTTTGTTAGAATCTTGCTCTTTTACCCATGCTAGAATGCCATAACCTCAGCCTAGCTCACAGCAACCTCAAACTTCTGGGGTCAAGCCATCCTCTGGCTTCAGCCTCCCAAGTAGCTGGGACTACAGGTGTTCACCACCACGATAGCTAATTTTTTTATTTTTGATAGAGGCAGGGTTGGGTCTCACTCTTGCTCAGACTGGCCTTGAACTCTGGATCTCAAATTACCTTTCCACCTTTCCACTGTGGGCCTCCCACAGTGTTAGACTTACAAGTATGAGCCACCAGGCCTGGCCTAACTGGTGTTTTAAAAAATGTCAGTTTCCTGGGCAGCACCTGTGGCTCAAACAAGTAAACCAGTAGGGCGCCAGCCCCATATGCCGGAGGTGGCGGGTTCAAACCCAGCCCCAGCCAAAAAAAAAAAAAACTGCAAAATAATTTCAGTTTCCAGTTATTTATTGGTAACATAGAAATATAATTGATTTTTTATATTCGCCATCTAGCCTTTGATCTTGCAAAAATCGTGTGTTCTGGGAATTTTTTGTAGATGCATTTGGATTTTCTGAATTAAACAATCTTGTCTCTGAGTAGGACTTCTCCCCATTATTTTCTTTTCTTTTTTTTTTTTTTTGGTAGAGACAGTTTAATTTTATTGCCCTCGCTAGAGTGCTGTGGTGTCATACAGCTCACAGCAACCTCCAACTCCTGGGCTTGGGTGATTCGCCTGTCTCAGCTTTCGAGTAGATGGGACTACAGGCACCTACCACAATGCCTGGCTGCTTTTTTGTTGCAGTTCGGCTGGGGCCAGGTTTGAACCCACCACCCTCTGTATATGGGGCCAGCACCCTACTCAGTGGGCCACAGGTGCCGCCCTCTCCCCATTATTTTCTATTCTTTGGGCCTTTTTCTTGTTATACTGTACTGGCTGAGGTTTTTATTATAACACTAGGGTCAGCTACAAGGGGTGAGAATACAGTGTCCAGTAGGAGTGGTGAGAGTAGACCTTGTCACCTTTTTCTGATCTTTGGGGGAAGTTCTTCACTTGCATACCATTAAGTATGTTGTTCCTCGTAGATGTTTTTGTAGATGCCCGTTATCAGGTTATGGAAGTTTCTTTATAGTTGCTGAGAGTTGTTCTATTAATAATGGATGTTGCATTTCATGAAATGCTTTTTGACTTTTTTTTTTTTTTTTTTGAGAAAGAGTCTCAAGCTGTTGCCCTGGGTAGAGTGCCATGTGTATCTCCCAGCAACCTCCACCTCTTGAGCTCAAGCGATCCTCTTCCCTCAGTTTTTCTATTTCTAGTAGAGACAGGGTCTCGCTTTTTGCTCAGGCTGGTCTCCAACCACTTAGCTCAAGCTATCCAACTGCCTCCACCTCATTTATTTATTTTTTTGAGACAGAGTCTCACTCTATTGCCCTCAGTAGAGTGCTTTGGGGGTCATAGCTCATGGCAACTTCAAACTCCTGGGCTAAAGCCATCCACTTGCCTTAGCCCCTGGGACTACAGACGCCCCCCTCTATGCCCATGTAGAGATGGGGGTCTTGCTCTTTTTGCTCAGGCTAGTCTTGCATTCCTGAGCTCAAACAATCCATCTACCTCAGCCTCACTGAATATTGGGATTACAGGTGTGAGCCACTGCGTCTGGCAGAAATATATTAGATGTAGAAAAATTTTAAGGCATAAGGCCTTGTTCATAACCACTGTTTGTTGAGTAACTCAAATGAGATGTGGAATAGGGATTTTTCAAAAGTTGTCTAAAAATTTTAATGTACCATTTGTTGTGTAGAAAGTTTTTACCATGTGAACTTAAACAGTCCAGCCAATTTAGTCTAATTTTCAAACATTCTAGGCCAACATTCAAGAGAGGAATTATGTAAAAAAAAAAAAAAAAAGAGGGACCAGCTTAGGCGGCTCACATCAGGAATCCCAACATTTTGAGAGGCCAAGGGCAGAGGATCCCTTGAGCTCAGGATTTCCTGAGCTTGAGAGTTCGAGATGAGCATGAACAAGGATGAGACCCCTGTCTCTACCAAAAAATAGAAAAAAAAAAATTAGCCAGGCATGGTGGCACACACCGGTAGTCCCAGGTGGACTCAGCAGCCTGATGCAGGGGGATTGCTTGGGCCCAGGAGTTTGAGGTTGCCATGAGCTATGATGATGCCATATTCTCTAGCCAGGGAGAATTACAACTTCGATCTTAGGAGATGATTACTTGAGTGTGTTTTCTTGTGTACAGTGAAGTCAATTCCAGGTTTGGATAATTTTGATGCTAGATTACAGAAGGATTCTGTTAAGACCATGCTATTCCTTTTCCTGTGGCATGTGGCTTGGAACCTCATGACTGGGTAGGCTTAAGTCTTTATATTCAGAAGTTAGAATTTGTTTCAGCACTGTCCTGGTTATTTATTGAAAAACTCATGTGTTCAGGCATTCGGATTCTTGTATAGAGCCAGCTAATCAGAAACCTGTGTATGGGGTTGGAAATTCTGTTGCTAACAATGGTGCAATATAACTTCCTAAAAATTAGCTTTTATTCAGCAGTAATACAAAAGCAGTCCAAAGATAGTTTAGTTATTTAGTCATATTGAAACATACTTTTGCAGATATGAGCTTAGCACTATTTCTCAGTTTTAACCGTAAAAATTCTGGTATTTAATATCCTGAAATTCTCTAGAGAGCTGTGGTAAAAATTCAGTCCCTGAAATCTGGCTTTATTAAATCTCTGATTCATTCATCATTTATTGTTATTACTATTTTCTTGGACAGAGTCTCACTATGTCACCTCAGTAGAGTGCTATATTGTCGCAGCTCACAGCAACCTCAAACTCTTGGGCTTAAGTGATTCTCTTGCCTCAGCCTCCCAAGTAGCTGGGACTACAGGGACTGCCACAATGTGCAGCTATTTATTTTTTGTTGCAGTTATCATTGTTGTTTAGCAGGCCCGGGCTGGGTTCGAACCTGCCTGCCTCTGTGTATGTGGCCGGTGCCCTAACCACTGAGTTGTGGGCTTCGGGCCGTCATTCATCCTTTATTAAGAGCTTCTCTTCTGTGTCAATTCATTGTTGATGCTGAGGATACATTGGTGAACAAAACAGACAAAGGTGCCCTGCCCCCTCTTGTGGAAAGAGATAGATTAGGAGAGTGCTGGGGTGGTGAACAATGCTGTAGGAGGAGAAGGGGGTGGGGCAGGAGTCCTGGAGGCCTTCCTGAGGAGGTAGCACTGACTAGCTGCCCAGCAGCAACAAGGAAGCAAAGCTCTGCAGACTTCTGAGGAGAGGGCACCTGGCTCTGAGACCCCATGACTTCAATTTTTATTTTAGCTGATTCTGTTACACTGATACATATTTTTTATTTATATATATAATTATACAGATACGTGTATACACACACACATATATTTTTGGGGGGGAGGCAGAGATGGGAGGATCACTTAAGGCCACGAATTTAAGACCAGCCTCCCCTCCAAAAAAAAAATTAGCCAGGCTTGGTGGCACGTGCCTGTAATCCCACCTACTTTCAAGACTGAGACAGAAGGATCACTTGAGCCCAGGAGTTTGAGGTTGCAGTGAGCTGTGATGGCACCACTGCACTCTTATCTGGGCAACAAAGCCAGACTCTTTCTCAAAAAAAGATGTGTATGTTTTCATAATATTATCTAGAATTTGGTCACAAAATTCAAATTTCTAGATGGTCCTGGGATTCATATACTCATCTACAAAACTTTAGGATGGCATATTTTTAGGGGGACCGTAATTTGATTTCATTTCTTTCTGATGCTTTTGAAAATTGGAGCCACACATTAAGAATCAGATGCAGGATATGTCAGATATTTCTGGAGTTGTTCACACCTCAATATATTTTTTTCTTTTCGAGAACAGAGTCTTACTCTGTTACCTAGGCTAGCGTGCCCTGACGTCAGCCTAGCTGACAGCAACCTGAAATGTGTGGGCCAAAGTGATCTTCTTGCCTCAGCCTCCCAAGTAGTTGGAACTACAGGCGCTCACCACGATGCCCAGCTAGTTTTTTTCTATTAGTAGAGCTGGGGTCTCATTCTTGCTCAGGCTAGTCTCGAACTCCTGAGCTCAAGCAGTTCTCCCTCTGCCGCCTCACAGTGTGCTGGGATCACAGGCATCTGGCCTATACCTCCCATTTCTCCCTTTCCCTGGGATCACAGGCCTCTAGCCTCACCTTCCATATCTCTCTTTCCCTGGGATCACAGGCGTCTAGCCTCACACCTCCCATTTCTCCCTTTCCCTGGGATCATAGGCCTCTAACCTCACACCTTTCATTTCTCTCTTTCCCTGGGATCATAGGCCTCTAGCCTAACACCTCCTGTTTTTCCCTTTCCCTTGTGTCCACACTCAGTGTCTCTATTGAGGGGTGCTGTAGCTGTCTGTCCTGCAGGGTGCTTTACTGGACTACCTGTCAGTTTTGCTCTTTTGCTCTTTCCTAACTCTGCTTGCCAAGGCCTGAACTCTTCCTCCTGGTAGCCTCTAGTGATTGATTTTTGGGCTGATGTTGCCTACAAGTGGACCAGATTGTGTTTTATGCCAGGCCTCATTGTGACTTCCTGAGGAGCGGAGCTGTGCCATGATGGGCTGCTCTGGGCTCCTGGTCTGTCTCCTGTGGGTTAATTATCTATTCTGAGCAGGTCCTAGGATACAAGGCAGTCATACCACCTTCCAGGCAGCTGGAAGACTGACACCTGTTGAGGTAGTTAACTTCTGCTTGGTTGTGTATAAAAAATTTATTTTTGTTCTAGGGATTTGGAAGTAAGTCATTTTTTTTTTCATTTTTTTGTTTCAGAGACATAGTCTTGCTTTGTCACTCAGGCCAGAGTTCAGTGGCTTGATCAGAGCTTGTTGAAGCAAGTGAACTCCTGGGCTCAAGTGATCCTCCTGCTTTGACCTCCTAAAGTGTTGGGATTATAGGTGTGAGCCACGGCATTCAACCAGAAGTGATTGACTTCTGAGGTGGAAGACCTGATTTTATTCAAAGGTGCTTTGGTGGGCTCAGTGCCTATGGCTCAAGTGGCTAAGGCACCAGCCACATACACCTGAGGTGGCGGGTTTGAATCCAGCTGGGGCCCTCCAAACAACAATGACAGCTGCAACCAAAAAAAAAAAAAAGCCAGGTGTTGTGGCAGGCCCCTGTGGTCCCAGCTACTTGGGAGGCTGAGGCAGGAAACTCGTTTGAGCCCAGGAGTTAGAGGTTGCTGTGAGCTGTGATGCCACAGCACTCTACCCAGGGGGACAGCTTGAGGCTCTGTCTCAAAACAAAAAAAACAAACAAAAAAAAACAAACAAAGATGCTTTGGTAGAAAGAGGTTTGGAGGGACATAAGTGGAGTGAAAGTCTAGAACAGAACTTTTTTGTTGACCACTTCCTAAATTTTGGTTAGGACACCTCACGATAGATCCCTAAGAACTAACTTGCAACTAAAAATTAAGTCCAAAGTATCATTTTAGGATGATAATGCCTCCTTTCCCCTGAAATGAGGTATCCTGTATGGTACCTAAATGGATACCCAATTGTCTGAGGTTGTGGCTTCACAGCGCTGGCTATACTGGGAACTTAAGTATTTTTCTAGCCTTGCTGGAAATACACTGTGTGACCGAGTAGATGTCCCCCTCTGGTTTGTAAAGCGATTGGTTGAAGTGAGATTAAAAGTGGTAGACTGGGCTGTGCTGCGTGTGGGTTGAGTTGTCAGCTGCAGTTAAAGCCCGGCTGGGAGGGAACCCTGTGCCGCAGCCTGGTGTGGAGGGCTCGCAGTGGTGGCAGCTGGAATTAGAGGAGGGACCTAGAGGGCTGCTTTGGTGCTGGTCTTCAGATTAAGTGCAGTTGGAACCAGTTGAAGGGCTTTGAGCAGAAAAGGATAGTTGTTTTCAAAGTCTTCTGGCTGCAGTGAGGTTAATGGTTTCAGGATAGCAGTAGATAGGGGGAGCCAGGTAGAAGGTACTTCCGTAATCCAGGTGACAGGTGACTGTGGCAATGGAGATGGAAAGAATGGGCCACATTGATGACCCGAGTAACTCAATGTGGGAAGGTCAAAGCCAATGCTTAGGATTCTGACTTCAGAAACTATTTCCCCTTAGGCGAAGGAATACTCAGGAAGGGCTGGACTGGGGAGTAGGTGGTACCTTTTGTTAGCTGTGTTTGTTTTGGACCTGGGCTCTGTGTCCATGGTGGACTGTTAATACCAGGTAAATAGAAGTCCCTTTTTTTCTTCATCCCTTCTTTTCCCACTTCCCTTTTATGTTTGTTTCTTGTACCCTTCCTTCTGAACATCCTTTACTCTGACAGGCATGTGTAGCTGGACCTGTAGTGATCTCTGTCTCACAAAGCCCTGGGTGGCACGTCTTCGTTGGGCATAGGTCCTATCCGTGACTCTGACTGAGGGTAGTCAGGGTTGCTGCCCTGTGTGTCCTTTCTTCACTCCACCAGTGTCTGTCCACTGCCTGCTGCCAGGCTCTGCTCTAGATGGAGGCCTCACCTATGTAGTGAGGTATTTTCACGAGTCTGAGGGAGGTGATATGTGTGTGTGTGTGTGTGTGTGTGTGTGTTTAACCTGAGGGAAGATGTTCCTAGGCAGAGGGAGAAAAGCATCACAGGGGACTTGCCTGGGAGCATCCTTAAGTGTCCAGGTTGCAAGGAGACCTGTGTGATTGGAGCAGAATGAGTCAGAGAGGCTGAGGGGACAGATATGGAGGGCCTTTTGGGACACTGACAGCTTTGTTTTTGTTGTGCTAAGTAAGGTTGGGAACGTGGGAGGGTTTTAAGGATTTTGAGCAGAATAGTGATATGCTCTGATGTAGGTTCTAAAAGAGCCACTCCAGATGATTTGTGGGTGTGAGGGGCAGGGGCTGGAGCAGGGAGACCGGTTAGAGGCGTGTCAGGTGTGGGCTTCATGCTGCGTGTCTGCCGTGGGCATGGAGGTGGAGCCTAGATGGAAGTTCAGAAGCAGGGCTGCCACATTGATGGCTCGCTTTCCATTTTCTTTTTTTATTATTTATTTAGTGACAGAATTTCTTCTGTTGCCCAGGCTGGAGTACAGTGGCACAATCATAGTACACCGTAACCTTGAACTCCTGAGTCAAGCGAGCCTCCCAAGTGCTGGGGCTAGAGGCTTATACCACCACACCCTGCTAATTTTTGTAGAGACAAGGTCTGGCTGTATTGCCGAGGCTAGTCTCAAACTCCTGGTTACAAGCGATCCTCCCCAGTTTTCTGCTGTCACAGTTGCTTCCATACATAAATCTGGTTTGGAACATGTTGATTTCAAAGTGCCTTTGAGACAGCCAAAGGGAGAAGTGCACGTGGCAGTTGCACCATAGATATTTGAGTCCTAAAACTGGCTTCTGAGCATCAAGAGTCTGTTGGTGGCAATGTGTATGGCCAGTGGGTGAGAGTGTGGAGTGAAGAGGCCAAGAATGGAGCCTGGAGGTTCTAACGTTCCAAAGCTTTCTAGCACTGCACCTCTTGTAGTATCAATGCTTATGTCTAAAGTGCCTTAAATAAACTGGAGCAGGGGCATTTTCAATAAATATTACATGGATAGCATTTTTATTATATGAATTAATCATTTTGCATCAATTAAAAACAAGCATTAAAAATGTTATCTTTTAGCATTTCTTCAAAAACATTTAATGATAAGTTAATTCTGGCCTTTTACCCTATTGGAGGCATTGAAAGCTAAATGAAATAAAAACCCACATAGAAGCTTCCCACCTGTTCCTGCCCTGCTGGTCCACACTCTAACCTTCCCTCTCCTCTCCCACCCCCAAATACAGTGGACCCTCTACAGCTGACTACCTCCTCAAGATGACCTAATTTTCACAGACTGGACTTGCACCACATGTACATATCAGTCCAGCAGGCCTGATTCTTTATGCTGGCCCCCTCCATGTGCTCACCAGCTTGTTTCAGTCCCTTGGGTGGTCAGTCACAGAGGTCCTGCTGCCATTGTTCCTCTGCTGAGGCTGTACATCAGAGACAGCACAGGACCTTCCAGCAGGGGCAGAACTGAGCAGGCCAGGAAGAGAGCACAGCAAGCTTCAGGGAAGGGGTGGCTGAGAATGCTTACCCCTGAGAGGCATTAGGAGTGGATGCCACAAGAAAGTGTAGAATTGGGCCAGGTATTGAGGGGTGGAAGAGGAGATTGCAGTGGCAGTGTATACAAAGTTGTGGTGCCTCTGGAGACTCAGACACTGACCGAGGGATTTTTGGGAGCAGGAATATTAAAGCTAAGTCAGGGCCAGATGCACAAAGGAGTGTCAGGAGCTTGGACTTTGTGCGGGAATAGTTTTGATGTTGTAGTTGTTAGTTTTTATGAGAATATATATTTGTATATTTGTATAATGGTTGTATATATTTATACATGTGATTTTTGAAACAGGTAGTGTGAACTAATCAAATCAGGGAAATTAGGTTATCTATCCCTTCAGGCATTTATAAGACACAATTTATTGAGCACTTATTGAGTATTTAAATGTGTTGAGTCTGTGATAAACATTGTAAGGATTTATGTTCCCTGCCCTTCATCTGTGGACACTGTCCATCTTCCATAAATGTTCCTGTGTGTTGCTTGGCATGGTCAGGTTACAAGGATGTAATGTGGTCTTTGCCCTCAAGAGGCTTCTGTATCAGGTGAGTTGAAGAACAGTGAGGTTCCAGCACTGTAATAGAAGAGAGATCAGATTAGTTTATATAGTTCTTTTGGCACTAATTAATGATACAAGCTGTAATTACTGCACAGCCCTGCCCCACACCCAGTTGTTAATGTATATTAACATTAGCTGACACTTTTCAGAAACTGTTCTAAACATTTATATGTGTGCGTCCTTTTAGCCTTCAAGGTAATTTGGAGTGATAGGTGCTTTTATTCAGATTTTATGCTGAGGTAATGGGCACAGAAACGCTAAGGCCTTGCCCAAGGCTAAAGGACCACTATGATGGTGACCCCAGAGCAGGCAGTGCACACACTTTGGGCTAAAGGAGCTCACTGAGATGCCTTATTGGATGTAGAGTCAGCTGAAATGTGATGTGCTTATCCACTGACCAGTCTTTGTAGTTCAGAGGGTAATTTCTATGACACATGAGTATTCACAAAATATTTTTTGAAGGCTTAATGTTATCACTTGATTTTCTTAGGCTTTTCGTATAGATGTTCCTCTTCTGAGAGTCCCATTACCTAAGGTTTTTATTTGCCATAGGACTAAAGTACCTCCAGTGTTTTAAGAATGTTGTGAGGGTCCATGTGATATTTATTCTAGATGTTCATTGTTTTTGATATAACTAATTGGTTGTATACTACTCTCAATTTTGCCAAGGCATGGCTTTTTTGTTTGTTGGGTTTTTTTTCAAATCTGAATTTTTGCTCTGTCGCCCAGGCTACAGTGCTGGGGGGTCATCATAGCTCACTGCAACCTCAAACTCCTAGGCTCCAGTTCAACCTCCTGTCTTAGCTTCCCAAATAGCTGACTGCCCTTGCTCAGACTAGTCTTGAACTCCTGGCCGCAAGCAGTCCTCCCAGAAGAACTGGTTTTTAAATTAAATTAAATTTTATTACTTTTTTAGATGGAGGATCTTGCCCTGTTGCCGAGGCTAGAGTGAAATGGCGTGATCATAGCTTGTTGTAACCTCAAAGTCAAGTGATCCTTTTACCTCACCCTTCTGAGTGGCTGTGACTATAAGCAAGTACCACTGTACTCAACTAATTATGTAGAGATGGGGTCTTGCTGTATTGCCCAGGCTGGTTTTGAACTCCTGGCCTCAAGTGATCCTGTTTCAGCTTCCCAAAGGCTGGGATTATAGACATGGGCAGCTTCTATGCTTGGCCTTTTTTTTTTTTTTTAAAGAGTTGAGGTGCTGGCTCGGCGCCTGTGCTCAAGCGGCTAAGGCGCCAGCCACATACACCTAAGGTGGTGGGTTCGAATCCAGCCCGGGCCCACCAAACAACAATGATGGCTGCTACTGAAAAAAAATGGCCAGGCGTCGTGGTGGGCGCCTGTGGTCCCAGCTACTTGGGAGGCGGAGGCAGGAGACTCGCTTGAGCCCAGGAGTTGGAGGTTGCTGTGAGCAGTGATGCCACGGCACTCTACCCAGGGGGACAGCTTGAGGCTCTGTCTCAAAAAAAAAAAAAAAAAAAAAGAGTGTATCTTCAAATTCCAGGGAATTATTCCTGACCTAAGCAGAGGCCCCCAAAATTCCCAGAGCATCAAAGGTGGTCTTTGAGGACCAATGAAATAGGTCTAAAAAGCTGGGCAAGCAACTGCTTCTCAACAAAGAAGACAACAGCATATACTAGGGAAAGAAGTCCCATTCAGTAAATGATGCCAGGAAAATTGGATAGTCCCATACAGATAAAACAGGACCCCTATCTCTTACCACTTTCAGAAATGATTAAAGGTGGATAAAAGACTTAAATATAACATGAAATCACAAAGATTCTAGAAGAAAATGTACAAAGACTTTTCTGGACATTCACCTAGGCTAAGAATTTATGACTAAGACCCCAAAGACAATTATAGCAACAACAAAAATAAATAAATGGACCTTGGTTAAATTAAAAGGCTCTTCACAGCAAAGGAAATAGCCAATAGAGCAAATAGACAACCTATCTGGGAGAACATAACTTACACATCTGATAAAGGGCTAATATCTAGAATCTACAAAGAACTCAAAACAAATCAGCAAGAAAAAGACAACCTCATTAAAAACTAGGCAAAAGACATGAGCAGAAGCTTTTCAAAAAAAGATATACAAATGGCTAAAACACTAAACATCACCAATCATCAGAGAACTGCAAATTAAAACAACAATAACACACCAACTTACCCTTCTTGGAATAGCTATTATTCAAAAAATAGACAGTGGTGTGCATGCAGAGAGAAAGGAATGTATATTTATACACTATTGGTGGGACTGCAAATTAGTACAACCGCTATGGAAAACAGTATGGAGATTCCTGAAAGTACTAAAAGTAGAAGTACCATTTTTTTTTTTTTGAGACAGAGCCAAAAGCAATCCCCCTGGGTAGAGTGCCGTGGCATCACTGCTCACAGCAACCTCCAACTCCTGGGCTCAAGCGAGTCTCCTGCCTCCGCCTCCCAAGTAGCTAGGACCACAGGCACCCCCCACAACGCCTGGCCATTTTTTGGTTGCAGCCATCATTGTTGTTTGGCGGGCCCGGGCTGGGGATTCAAACCCACCACCTTAGGTGTACGTGGCTGGCGCCTTAGCGGATTGAGCCACAGGCGCCGAGCTAGAAGTACCATTTGATCATCAATCCCATTGCTGGGCATCTACCCAGAGGAAAAGAAATTATTTTATCAAAAAGATACATGCACCTAAATGTTTACTGTAGCACAGTTCACAATCATAAAGATGTAGAATCAACCTAAGTGCTCATCAATTCATGAGTGGATTAATAAAATGTGATAAATATACATATATATATAGAAACACACAGAGAACATGGAGTACTATTCAGCCATAAAAAGGGACAAATTAATGTCTTTTGTAGCAATTTAGATCTAACTGGAGACCATTATCCTAAGTGAAGCATCTCAGGAATGGAAAAACAAGTACATTTGTACTTTAATAATTTGGAACTAATTGATGGACACACATGGGAACAGAGAGAAGTAAATACCATTGGAAATCAAGAAGGTGAGAGGGGAAATGAGAGGAGGGGTTCCTACCTAATTGGAACCTATCTATTCAGGTGATGAGAACAGTAGTAGACTTAGCGTAAGCATTATAAAAGCTACCCATGTAATAAAAACATTTGTATCTCCTTAATCTTTTGGAAAAAAAAATAGCAATTGGTTAGGACCACACAGGAAGTTCTAGCAAACTGTACGCAGATCTGGATGAATGTGTGCTTTGATTTGGCTATCACTGGGAATTTCTTTACCTGATTCTGTTGCTGGACCTTTCTGGGACTTTGTTCCTTCATCTGTAGAATGGTCCCCTTGGGAATAGCAGGGGATATGGGGTTCATTCTCTAGTGTCAACTAACATCAATAGAAGTGGCTATCTAATGCTATGTTGAGAACAGCCAGGCATCTTTCCCAGGCTCAAAGAGAAAGAGTGCTGTGATTGAGGGGTGTAGGAAGGGGGACTAGTGGGATGTCTACAGTGTATTTGTAGACCACAGAGAAAATCAGTATGATCCCTGCATGCTTGTAGTAGCTGTTGT
>CAUYQV010033892.1:0-18495 GCA_963574575.1 Galagoides demidoff | reverse complement strand
TTGGTTTGGGTCTTTTCAATCCCATCACTTATGACAAAGTCAGTCACCAAGTCCCATAGATTCTTCATTCACAGAATCTCAGAGAACTGGACATCACTGTTGAGCTAATCTGTATCCACATACCCAGATCCTCATTTTCTTATCATCTGCCAAAACTCTGCTGCCTCAACATTCCCATAGTTAGTACCTGGTGTTTTTATTTCACAAGAAAATTAATAGAACAGTAATTTTCTGCAATCATCAAATTTGTTGGTTGAGGGCCTAGTGTAGCTACCAATAGTAACCATAAATAGACCACCATTTTTTGAAAGTGTATTATGTACCAGGTGCTGTGCTGCATTCTTTGTCATCCTTATTTCTAATGTGGCCATTGCCAAATGAGGTTCTGGATACGTTCCAAGATAAAATAAAAAATAGATGTTCTGCCATGTAATACATGTTGAAAAAACTATGTAATACTCTTGTGGGTACCAGCATTTGTCTTCGTGTAGTAGGGGTAAGCTACTGAATCAGAACCTGTTTCATATGTTCTTATGAGTCTTAGTACTCCTAGAGAACACTCTCCAGGAAAGAAACTGAAAACTCACAATTATTTTCCCAGTCTTCCCATTTGTGGCTTAGACACATAGCCTAAGGATCTTGCATTAATTTTCCATGGCTGCTATAATCAATTACCACAGACTTTATATTCAATATACATTTATATTACTTTCTTATCATTTAGGAGGTCAGAAGTCCAAAATGAGTCCAAGCTACTCCGCCACATCCCCCCATTAAGATACCTATATCATAATAAGCAAAATTACAAATTAAAAAATGTGTATCTTTAAATATTTTAGAATGTCATGACTGTTTTTAGAGTCCAGTCCTCTGAGACTCTGTGAAGGAAGACTTCACAGACTTGGCAACTGACTTTGTCATAGCTTATTACAATTACTTAGTCTTCTCATGTACTTAGAAGTAACAGCTTTTCCAATCTGACAATAGTACTAGGGAGAATGGTAAATGAAAACCAGAAAGAGAAAGACCTTTCATGGTTGATTATCATACACTTTCAACAAAAACAGACAAATTTAGAGAGGTAATATTTTAACATTAAAGTACATGAGTGGTTCTACTACCCATGCCCCCACTACTAACCCTTAATTCAAGAGCATAAGGTCTTTTAATATGTACCTCCCTCAGGGAAGGGATTTGAGAGAAAAGAATAAAACATTATGCTCCCTACTTTTTAGTTCTAAAATCGATTTTTATAAATCTAGAGCAGAGACAACAGTCTTAAAAGCCTTGGCTTTTCTGTTGCAAGACTCAGGCAATTGAAAGAAAAAAGGATCTTTTTTTTTTCAAGAGATTGGTTTCAACAGTGAAGGCCAAATCCTGAGGGAGCCAGAATATATAATTTATATTATACCGTGAAATGGGGATGAATGCAGGATGATGTAATGCCATCCACCCTCCCAGGAGAAGAAGGCTCCATCACCTTGTCAAAGAGAGGAAAGAGAGCAGTAGCACCATCATTCCAAGCTGGACTCCAGGAGTGACGTGACAACAGAAAGCTCAGAAAAGATCCCCAAGCACAGAAAGACATTATCCAGGATGCTTCCCAGAACCTAGGCTGGAAAGTTGGAGGACACAGGATTCTTTGAAAATCCTCATTTGACTAATTGCCACTTCCTCCCTACTAAGGGACTAAGTGTTAGACTAGTGGTTAGTGAATTCTCTGGAGTTGGCAAGTTTTCTACCATCCAGCTAAGATGGATTTTTGAATCTAAGTTGAGTCTCATTACAGATAAAAGAAGCTATTGCATTTTGCAATGTAATTTTGAGTTTGTGACTACGTAGAAGTCATAGTTGGTTCACAAATGTTAGGAAATGTGGACTTCCTTTTAGTACGGTATGGCTTGGGAAGGTATTCTTTTTCATTATTCAAATTACTCTGATATGCTCTATTTAAATGTTAGGAGTCATAAACTTGAAAGAAGGTTTATTTCCATGGTGGGTGGGGGACCTGTGGAGGAGGTGAGTATTGACCCTACCATTGCTAGGAAGCATGAAAAGACCTCATTGGTGACCCACTTTGCTTGTGAAGGCAGAAGCAGTGACCTGACAGGCAGCTTATGGGCCACCTGAAACAGCTTTGTGAGCCACTCATGGCTCATGAGGGAACAGGTGGGGAAAAACTGGGGTGGGGAGGAAGCAATAAAAATGAGTATAGAAGAGAGTTACAACTATACAAAGAAGAAATAAGCTATAGTTTCATTGAAAAATAAAAAAATGCAAGCATCAAGAAATAGAGTCCGTGGATTCATAGGGGACTCTTCAAAGATATAAAAGCAAAAAGAATCAAAGTTTTTTCTTTGTTCATTAAATAGAAAAAGGAAATGAAACCAACTGAGAAAACGATGGAAGGAGGCTTTCAGTAAAGAGGGCTGAAGATCATTCTAGGTAACTGAATACAGTTCAAATTAAGAGAGCAATGAGAACTCTCATCTATTGCTGATAGAAGTGTTCATTGGTTCAACCACTGTAAAAAAACAGTTTGTCATTTTCTAGTAAAATGAAGATATAAATACCCAATTATTCAATAAAATTAAGTATAAATATCTAGGACACATGTACATCAGGATATAGTATACCCAAAAATACATATATGAAAGCAGCCCAAATTTTATTCCATTAACAGTAGAATAGACCAATAAATTTCAAAAATGATCTACAGATACATGCAAAAACTATAATATTGAATCAAATAAGCTACAAAAAAAATACAATATTGTTCCATGTATGTAAATTTCAAGAATAAGCAAAACCAAACTATATAATTTAAGTACACATAAATAGATAGAGTTATTTTAATAAATAAAATGATTTTCAAGGAAATCATTTTTTTAAAGTCAATAAAATGGTTACTTCAAGAAATGGCTGGTGGTTACACAGATGTTTGCTCTATAATGACTTTTTAAGTGCATCTGTAAATTTCATGGACTTTTTAGTATATACGTTTGCAATAAAAATGTGAGATGAAAAATTAATAGAGTTAAATGATAATCTATCAATCAACTAAGCTAAAATTAAGAAAACTCTGAAGTAAAATGGAAGAAATCACCACAATGTAAAGAGAAGAAATTCAATACCAGAGGCAAAGAAGAGTCATTGTTGAAAAAGACAGAAATTATAATATCTTAAATATCATTCAGAAGCAGAAAGATGATTTTTAAAATCAACAATAAATCAACAGCTAACTTTTGAGTTTGGTCACAAATGACCATAATTTCTCTCTCCTGGTCTACCCTCAAAATTTCAGTTTTGACAAATCTCTTTTAGAGGTAAATACACACACCATAAATCAAGAACAAATGATTTCTGAGGTAAGGAGATATTTAAGCTGAGATATGAGGTAAATTTAGCCTACTGAAGAGGGTTCCAGGCTGACAGAAAAATAGATGGGAAGGCATAGAGGTGCAAAAGGCCCTGACCCACACCAAAAACTCATATAATGCTGGCCTGTGCCTAAGAAGGCTGCCTGATGAAGAAGGTAGAAGATTCTAGAAGGTTGGATTTTGCTAAAATGGTACTGGGGGTATCTCTATTCTATTTTCTCTGATAACTGTCTGCCTCCACCACGCAGAGAGATAGCTGGAGGGCTTTGAGGTGAATAGGAGCTTTGCATTCACAGGGACAAAATAAAATGTGGGACAGTAAATGTAATTCTGTTAAATTTTCCATTTCGGATTTCTGCATTTTTGTAAACCTCGTAAGTAATCAACCAACACTAAAAAAAAGAGAAAGAGATTGAAACAAGCCAGAGGACATGACATCTTTCCCTTGACTCATCTTACTACCAAACACCGGCAAACACTATTGTTGGGTCCTGGGTGTTCCCCAAAGATACAAATCCCAGGACTACTGGGAGCAAAAGTGAGTTCCATCAGAACTGAAATGTTCTCTTTCTCATTGCAGTGTCTGTAGTATTTCAAAGAAAATGTTCAGGATTCAAGGAAGTGCTTTTCCAAATGGGAGCAGACAGATTTTCAAGGTGTGATCTACTTACCCTCCATATCCCAAGAAAATACCTGACTCTTTACATTTACCTAAGTTAATAAATTTTATTCTTGTTGACAAGAAGAATAATAGCTTTGAAGTAAATAGGCACGCTGTGCTTAAAAAGTTCACTCCATCTTCCTGCTTCATTTTCATACAACAATACACACATTATTCCAGATAGACATTTAAAAGGACAGATATATACTCACTATTTTAAAAGAAATTACACATTTTCTGGTGCTGGAGCACACAGATGGTCCATTTACCACTTCAGGGAAATTGCCACTGTTTTTGAAGCAGTAAAAGTTTCATTTTCTCACTTTTTTTTACTTCCTATTTTCCTTCATGATATTCACTAACACTATGAAATTCTCCAGACATTTGGGAAACCATTAAAAGTGGAGAAAATTTCTATTCGCTATATAAGGTGGATCTAATATTTGTTTTTAAACCAAACAGGTGCGTTGAAAAGAGGGGCATGGGGATTTGCACTTCTACAGTAACATGGCCCTTGGTTCAAAGGCAGGCACAATAGCATCAAATCACTTTGACTAGGCACTTACACCTATAAGGAACTCAAGACCTGCTGGTTAATTGATTCATTAGTTGGTTAATGTAACAAGTTCAGCCTACCTCTCTTCTTTAGACCCTAAAAGTTCAATGGAAATTAGGGAAGGATAAGGAACACCAGAGACCCTTAGGTAGTAGGGATACACCAGCTGATAAAAATTGTTGAATGTCACATTTTATAAAAACTCTTTGCAAAGAAGTCATTGAAGATGCCTTTCAGAACCCCAGGTATTCTGGCAAGTTGGTTGTACAAAATACTTAACAATGTTTCTTCAGGAATTTATATAACACATAAAATCTGAGTGTAGATACATCCCTAAGCAAACATGAATCAATTGCATTACGAAGCAGCACAACCATTCCAAATGGTTAGAGAATAGGAAGATATTTGTGCTTTAAAACAGATAATAACTTGTTTAGCAACTATTATTTTTTAGTCATGGTGTAGGTACTGGAGATATACACAGAATATGGCAGACATAATTCCCGCCTTTGTGGAACAAGAAGTAGATAATAAAGAAGTATGAAGGGAATTCCGAACAGAGATCAGAGGGAATGAAATTGCAGCAGGGACAAGGGAGTGAGGTCAGAACAACTTTTCTTATTTTCAATAACATTTTGTTTCACAAGCTAACAGAAAGAATTGCAGTTATAAATTGTAGGTTCATTATTAAAGGAATTGAGTTTAAGTGGTGGGTACTAAAGAAAAGGGGGTCAAATGACTAGTCATTTTATCAAAATGGAAACTAGAATTTTTCTCACTGCTGCTGTAGTATAATCCTTGACTCTCTCATACCCATTGTTGCTAAGAAAGAAAACAAAGAAATGGACTGTGAAGAAATGGAGACATGGATGGTTAATTGCTTGAACTGATTAGCTGGTGGATCTTGTCAAGGTAGAATGAGCTATACTGATGGAACGGAAAACCTTTCAAGTATCTAGTTACTAACTAAAAATAATTATCTCATCCTAGTTCAGCATTTGATTGGGGTCCACACCGGATAGCAATTTAATCATTCCCTAAGTCTCTCATAAGATCAATAATACTGAGAGACCCTAGGTGATACTCAGTTCAAGGCTTTAGTGAAGACCTATTTCTTCTGTGGTCCTTTTACATATATTGTCTCTTACTAACATCTTGCTTCACCAAGCCATATCAACTTGTGGATGTATAATTTGTACAGAAACACTGTTTCTCTCGCTCTCTCTTTCTCTCTCTCTCTCTTTCTTTGCAGTTTTTGGCTGGGGCTGGGCCTGAACCCACCACCTTCAGTATATGGGGCTGGCACCCTACTCCTTTGAGCCACAGGCTTGGCCCAGAAACACTGTGTTTCTTGGATTGTTCAGGGACCCAAGAGCAAGCATCCTGTCGCCAACAACAACAAAAATAAATCTGTGATAAAAATCAGCCATAACAACATATTGTAATAAATTTCTAACAAATTTCCAAAGCAAAAAAACAAATAAAAAAAACACTATATTTTTATATTCAACAAATTCTACTCTGTGTGAAAGCTGGGCAATTCAATAGTCATTCAAAGGCCAAAGTAGATGGACACTAAGAGATTCTGTTTGATTCAATTTAAGAAACCCTCAAATTTTCTCAGAAGTATCCTTTCTGATGCAGGACAAAGTCCCTTCATCACCCAAACATCCTGCGTAGCCCGCTGAGGAGGTAAAGTTGAGTGCTGTCCGACATGATAACCACTAACCACATGTAGCTATTACAATTAAAATTGAATAGAATTCAGCTACTCAACCAGACCATTCACATTTCAGGAGTTCAGTAGCTACATGTAGCTAGTGGCCACAGTCTTGAGCAGTATGGAAGATTGTTTCCATCAGCTCAAGACATTCCATTAAATAGAACTACAGAGCCTTTCCAGGAAGTTTTCTCTTTACTTGGAAGAGAGAAATTGAGACTTCAACATATTCCACTGGATTAAAAAAAAAAAGCAGGGCAGTGCCTGTGGCTCAAAGGAGTAGGGCGCCAGCCCCATATGCCCAAGGTGGCAGGTTCAAACCCAGCCCCAGCCAAAAACTCAAAATATATATATATATTGCATTTTTTTTTTGTAATTCTTTCCAGGGCTCAGAACGCATCCCCAAACTGGAAACTATGTTACTTCTTCCCATCTTCTCTCTTTCTTTTACTTCAAATTTGTCTCCTTGTACTGCCCAGGCCCACTTCCTTTAGTTTTGCATCTCAAATACTCCAAGCTTTACCTACACTTTCCATCTGCTCAGTATGGTTTTTGTTAAATGTGCTCATTATAACAACACACTTTCGCATTTTGAAAAGTTTTTCCCATGGAGCTCAGTATACTTCCATCCAAAAGGAAGCAGACCCTTTAACAGATAGAATTCACTAAACCATTCCAGATCAAACATTTTGCAGAGTTCTCTCCTCTTTCCCAACTACGTCTAGCCCCAAAGACTAAGTCACTTAGTGACTTAGTCACAATATATGTGTCTCAGCCTGATAAGAGATAAATTCACAATTACATGAAAGTCAAACTTTTCCCTGACTTTCCTTGACCATGACATGAAGAAAACGTTAAAACTAAATTTTAGATTGTGTTCTTCTGGGCAAAGGTTTCTCTTATCCAAATATACCTTTTGAAACGGGTAGAAAGGACTTGCTGATAGACGTTTCAACACCACACTTTATTAAAACAAGTTATTTCTGTTGTTTACTATGTGGTTAGACCCTGAAGAAAAGCAGATCTTCAGCAGTGCATTTTTGTGCAAATTCCTTACCTTTCTGTTTACAAAAGAAAGTGAAGACTTTTTCAGGGCTATTTGTCACCATGCTCTAGCAGCCAACAATGCACATTGTCATCTGCTTAAGGTTTCACTTCCTAATTAACTTTCCCAGAAACATAAGAACTATCTGCAAACACAAAGCTCTCACACTTACCCTTTCCTCATTCTCACTCACTCACCTCCAGGTAGATGATGAGAGCATTGAACAACAAAGAAGGCTTTCTGCAGGACAAATTAGTTATCTCCTTCAGTTAGAACCTTTTTAAAGGGTGCAGTGAACACTATCAGGGTGATGGGCACAATTGTAACCCTGACTCAAGCAGCACAAAAGCAATCTATGTAACCAAAACATTTGTGCTCTCTAATATTCTGAAATTAAAAAAGAAAAAAATTACAGCATCAAGGCAATCATGCCCCAAACCCATTCATGAATATTGAAGTTATTCTCCAACACACTTATTTCCTTCATTCCCAAGGTGAGATTCATTTTCACTTAATCTTGAGCAATATTTCCCAGCCCTGGGCTGAGGGATTCCAGATCACACATGTACACAATATCTCAATGTATTAGTAATGGTGAACTTTAAATGGAATCATTATTATTAGAAGAAGTGGAGTTTTCCTTTAAATCCTTGTTTGATTTAAGTCTTTGTAACAAAATCTGCCCCACTAAATAATTAAATAACTACTCAAATATCCCACAATTATTGTACTATTGTCCATTTTAATTAAGGGAAATCCTTTTGGCAATATTTTTGGACATGTTTGTAAAGAATGCAATATTGCAGTCATTTTGCACACCTTCACATAGATGCATGGATTATTTTGTCCATT
The DNA here is from genome assembly GCA_963574575.1 of Galagoides demidoff. Lineage (NCBI taxonomy): Eukaryota > Metazoa > Chordata > Mammalia > Primates > Galagidae > Galagoides > Galagoides demidoff. The sequence continues at coordinate 10,281 of CAUYQV010033892.1, read as the reverse complement.
TCATGATAAATGGAAATAAGGGACAGTAAAGTTAAGTCACGAACCTCAAATTGCACAATCTGTTAGCAATGAACCTAAGAGCACACCCAGCTTGAAATAAAGGATGTGTGTTTTAAAAGAAATCTCTTATCCTAACCACCTCAGAATATTCTACCTGTCTTGAGAAGAAATAGGATATTTCTTTGATCAGTAAGTTCTTATTTATTTCAGAATATAACTAAATCTTTGCAATACTTTTATAGCAACTAGAAATACTGAATGAAAAGTAACCATGATACAGTTGGCATTCCCAAATGCAAGATTCAGTCTTGTTTTGGGTAAGACCGCTTATTTTATAAGTCTTACTTACTTTTATAAGTCTTATTTTATAAGTTTATGTCCAGAAAACATAAACTCAGTAATGCAGAGCTCTGCCTTTTCTCTAGACCATATTCAAGCAACATTACTTACCAGATATATCAGAATATATTTCCAGTGCATCATCCCCAATTCAGCTGGGCTCCCCAAACCACCATTGAGTACATAATCATCTGCTTTTCACTATTGAAATTCACTTTGCATACCAAAATAAAATTCAGCCCACCCCACCCATTCTTCCCAATAGTCTATAATACCTACCAAAGAAAAAAGTCCACAGAGGACACTGAGTGTGACAGAAGAAGGCAGCTTGAAGACTGAAGGCAATATTGTACGGATTCAAATAGGGAGTGACTGCCCACAGGTCTTATTGCCTCTTAATTACAAGGAAAAGCATGACTGAAGTTCAGTGGGCTTATCTCCCTCCCAGAACACCTTGGGAGAACTCCTGGAGACTACTGGCTGAGATTAGCACACAGAACTTTTCTGAGAGGGGTCTTCATTAGCAATTACTTACCTACTGAGTAGGGAATTTAAGGGCAAAAGAAAAACTAGTAATCCAGAAAGGACATTCTATTCTTGAAAGCGAATGCACATGGTCCTCTTCGAGTGATCCTCCCACCTTAATTAAAGGATATTTAGAACCATTCATTGAGTCTAAGCACTGCCTAGTTACTATTCAAATATTGCAGACATTTGTACAGTGGAAAAGGCTATGACACTAATAATTCGTAACCCTCATGGAGCCCATCTGGTCATTTGCCAGGTCAGCCTAAACTGACTGTGACCAAAAAAAAAGAAGGAACTTTCAAGGACACTCAAGAATGAACTAGCCTGCTGTATGTGAGAACCTGAACAATTATTTATCTAAACATTCTCATGTGAAATAGGGGCACTGCTTTCTTACTTGAAGCCTTGCCTAGCTAAATATAGAAGAAATTGGCAAATCCCACCTGAGCCACATTTTATCCCAGCCTATACACATTGCCAAGATGTAAAGAGATAACTATGTGTAAAATTATTGGGTAGAGCCTTGAACAACCAAGAAGGAAAGGAAGATGAAAGATTATAGAATTGTGTGGCTGATTAAATAATGGCCAAAGTAAAGTTTCCTTTCCAACGTGAACTCAGTTCAAACTCTGTCTTCCCCAGTGAAAGTGCAACTTGGACAGTAAGCTTCACACTTGGGTGTTCTTTACTGCATATCCTAGGCAGGTGATGGTGAGATTTGATGAAATTTAGTGTCAGATATCAGGGACAGATCAGGCTAGTAAATGGAACAGATGCTAGGGCATAGGTGAGCTGAGGCACTGTGGGGCAGGCAGTCCATTGGGCACACAATAGATATGCCTGTGAGGAGACCTTGAGAACACTTAGACGAAGGCAGGAATCTCAAACATAAAAACAAGACTGAATCTGAAGCCAGTGGAGTGATCTGATATAGCAGAACATAAGGGAATCAGGCACCAGAACTTTTACCTGAATAGTTTCCTACTGTGTCATTGGGTAGGACACAACATAATTCAGAACCCACAGCTCTTGCTACTGGGAACAAACTAATAACTGACAATAGGTTTACATGTAGAAACAATGTTTTCAACTACCAAGGAGAAGACAAAAAAGAGGCAAAATCAAACTAGTAGCTTCTGAAGTCAAGAAAAAAATTCACACAATAGTATACACTGTTAAAATATATAATTTTTCTTTGCAGAGCAAGGTTTTTTTTAGACACAAAATCTTTCTGTCCCCCAGACTTTAGTACAGTGATGCAATCATAGCTCACTATAATCTCGAACTCCTGACTTCAAGCCATCCTCCTGCCTTAGCCTCTTAAGTGGTGGGGACTACAGCTGTGTACTACAGCTGATTTCTTTTTTAGAAATGAGGTCTTGCTATTTTGTCCAGGCTGGTCTTGAATTCCCAACCTCAATCACTCTTCCCATCTCAGCCTCCCAAAGTGCTAGGATTACAGGTATGAACCGTGTCCCTGGCAGTCATATTACATAAATTAATAATCAAATTTTCACTTGGGAATAAGAAATTACACAAAAAATCATGACAGAGAAAGAGAAAGTCAAGGGTGTTAGGATATGGGCTTTTAGAATTCTTTGAGATATAAATATCCTCAATATAACTTATAAATGCTTTTTTTCAGGTTCTGTGCAGTGAACAATAGCATGAAATTGTGTTGAAGTAGACAGAAATGATAATGATGCCTAAAGTCAAAAACAGGAGTAGAAAATGTAAACATTATCAGTCACTGCTACTTTAGGTGTTCACTAAAAATCACTTTGTAACTATTGTCTTTAAAATAATGACACTGCAATATCCCCACTGAAAAGTTTACCCACATCAGTATTCCCTGGTAACACTAATCACCCTTTGTTATATTTACATGCTTAAATGTCTCTCCTCATTGCTAGGTGCTGTGCTGTCTGAGATCAGGTTCCTTGAAACCACTGTATTCCCTGTTAACCACTGTATTTCTGAAGTTTGGAAACTTGCCTGGCACTGTAAGTGCTAAATAAATATTTTGGGGAGGTATGGAGGGAGAGAGAAAGGAAGGCATAAATGTAGGAAGAGAGGGAAGAGAAAGGAAGATAGGAAGGTAGGAAGAGAAGAAGGGAGAAAGCGAGGAAGGAAGAAGAAAGGAGAAACAAGGGAGGAAGGGAAGGAAAGGAGGAGATGAAGGAATGAAATATAACTATAAATAATAATCAAGGTACTTACTGTCCTTTTGTACTTCTGGGGAATTCTTGTAAAAGAATAACTTGATAATAAGAACACAGCAGCCCTTGGTAAACAACAGGTAAACAAGTCGAAGGTAGTATAGTGTTACAGTAAAATCACTGATTCAGAAATATTGGAGGTTTAACTTTAATAATCCTATATGCCAATAAGGTTGCAGTCTCTTCACCTGTGAAATACAAGTGGTGAATCAGATTACAGTAGAACCTCTGTAAGTTGACCAACCAGGGAACTGTAACAAATGGGTCAACATGGGAACTTCCATTGAGAACATGTGGTGCATGTCAGGTCTATGAAAATTAGATCAACTTCAGGAGGCAATCAGTGTAGGGATGTGGTCAACTATAGGGATACTACGGTTTTTTTAGTTATAAATATCTTTGATTTTATAACTAAGATTTATATTTTGGTGAGAGTGCCAGAAAAATAGCAACATTAATAATATGTCTTCATAATATACAGGGATTTTTATGGTACTAATCTCTGGGGCTGTTGGGAAAAACTGTAAAGTTCAAGATTTAAAACATAAAGTGGTTATACAAAGGTTTTAGCAATCTTTTCAGTTTAATGAAAATAGTTATCACTTGATTTCTTTTCCCATATGATTCAAGTAATTGTATTTTTCTGCTTGAAGAAACTACTCAATTGAGCCAGAGTGTTAGGCTTAGACAATAGAATTAGGTGTCTGATGTGTGACCTCAGAAAGCAAAAGCCCTTGGGCAAATTGGCCCCATGGATGCAGGTGGTCCTCCCTGGTTACCATCAATATCTGACAACGTCTAACACAGTTATACCTTAGTTGATTCTCACCACAGTCCTTTAGAATAGAAATTACTATTCTCATTTTAAAGATTAAAAACTTCAGATTTAAAGAGGTTCAGTAACTTGATTGAGGTTGTATACCTAATGAATGGTGAAAGTAGGTTTTGAACCCCATTCTAAATGAACTCAGAGCTGTGCTCAGAGCTGCCTCCTAGCTCTCGCACATAGTTCAGCTTAATGAAGAAAAAAGCCAAATTGTTGGGATCCAAATTGTTACAGATAGACCTTGGACCATTTATGGGCATTACTACCAATAGCACTAAGTACACATCTCTATTGGTGGTAGATATAAATGTTAACAAAGCAGTCCCAGTCAATCACCCCTTTGAGTGAATGTCCTTAACCATTTTACAGAATATTACCAACTCGCCACAGCAAAGGGAAATAAGACAGAGTACTACATGGACTTCCACTCACAACTTAGTCAGAACTTGTGACATCACCCCTAGCCACCAAGGCCCAAGAAGTCAATCCTGTCATGGGAGAGAGGAAAACAGAAGTATATGGGAAATAACACCAATGGCTACCACAATAACTATCACACCAAGCCATGAGAGCTGTAGGTCTCTAAGAAGTGCTATAGAGGCATAGACAAGAAGATTGGAGTAGCAGAGAAGATTCCAGAAAGTGACACTTAGGTTGGATCTTAAAATACTGGAATGATTCACTTTGTAAAGAAAAGTGGAGAAAGGGTGTTCTGGGATTGCAAGTCATACTAGATTATTCTAATTCTTTTCATAACACTTTCAATCCCAAATGTAGGTAGAGGAAGAATTTTAAGCTAGGACAATTTATAAGGATATCATATCTCCCCAGTAGCAAATAGGTAGACTCAGGGCTTTAGTGATGATAGAAAAATAGAAACTTCTACACATCACTTTTTGATCAATTCTACATTTTACCTACTACTCATTCAAAGAAAAATGGCCATTCTTGAAGCCTTACAGTACTTTCTTTTCCTTCCTCGGGTATTAATACCTTATGTAAAGCATTGGCTTTTCTTTATAAGGCATGTTTCTTTTTCATTCCAGGTAAGTTTCATTTTTTTGTTTTGAACTAAGTTTATGTAACAAACAAAAGACAATCAAGAGAAAAATGAAGTGAGGCACCACATAATTTTTTTTTTACATTAGAAACAGGTTTCCTAAGGAAGATCTGAACCAAACTGCTCCAGAATGAGAAAGAGCAGAGCTTCACTTACAGAGCTGCAATCAGGAGATAACGTTCACCTGTCTGGTTACTTAACACTTCAGTTGTTCATGGAGTGGAGCTATCAAAGTTGAAGACGCATTTCCTCAGTTGAAGATGATGATTTAGATCCAATAGGAAAACATGCATTTGCACACACAATCATATACTCCAGTACACACTCAACTGATGTTACAAAGGTCAGGTGTAAGTTTGTACAGTCCTGTATTTAAACATCTGGTATATGTGTGGGGGGGGGTAAAATTATTAGAACTGATAATAAGTGTAAGATAATTGGAATATTATTTAATAATAAGCAATAGGAAGATAGAAAGAGGTAATGCTTGTCTTTCTATCTGAATATACACACTTCATCCTTCCCTCTAGGTGGATACATACATTAATCTTCGAAATTTAAAGCTGATGATGGAGTGGAATAACTTTAAAGATTATCCAGTTCAATAACCTCATTTTCCAAATTGAAGAAATTGAGTTCACAGCAATTTAGTCATTTGTCCCAAGTCCCTCCTGTAGCTTGTGGCAAAGCTGGATGGAGAGCCAAGATCTTCACTGCTCAATTTACTGTGCCGTCACCCTGTGTCCCATGCTTAGCTGAAAGATGGAGGTGAGGCATAAAGACTTTTTTAAAGCATACTGTATTAGTAAAACATTTAAGTAGATGGTATTCCCTAACAGCGTAGCAAAATGTAAGAAAGAAGTTCTAAAAAGAAAAGAACTAACGTTAATTCCAGATGGCATCTATTTATTCCCCCTTGATAGAAAACTGAGAAAATTAGAGTGAAGAGTTTCCTTTCCTCAGAAATTACCTGCAAAAAAATTCTATATCATCTCCAACTTTCTGACAGTTACTTCAATAAGAAAACTAATTTTTCTTTGCAATCAAACATTACAAAGAAAGTATGGTGGCATTCCTTGCTTTCGTGGTGAACTCATGGGGCTGGGCCTTCTACATAGGGTAACATCCTGCAAAACCCTACATTGATAAAGCGAATAGCAGAAGACTTTTACTTGGGAGGGTTTCCCCTGAATTTTTGTTTCCTAGACTGCCTCCACTTTACAGTTTTGGATCAAATGACTAATCCTGAATTAACAATCTTCTCATGTCTCCTATCTGACATTCCACACAGCCTAGGTCCCTTCACAATTTGGCTTAAATTTCCTGGAAATTCAGCCGAAATTCAATCTTGGTTTGTGAACCTTGGCAAAACATTCTACTGGTCTGTTCCAAGATCCCCCCAGCCAGCAGCAGTGTGCACTCTCTTCCCTCTCTGAGGACCCACAGGACCAGCTTTATTGTGTGTTTGTGTTGGTTGACCTCCCCAAATCCAGGGTGACGTCTCCTTTCCCAAAGTTCCATATCTACCATTCCCTGATGTTGATCACCACACTCCAGAAGTAAAATATAAATCCTGGGCCCATCCTAAAAGTAAAGAATTCTGTATAATAGCATCCCCCAAAATGGCCAGTTTAGTCTAAGACTCCTCCCTTACCAGCCTCCCCTCCCCTCCAACAACATTCTCTTATATAGCTCCACCATCCTTCGACATTATTGTGCTGGAAGAATAAATAAATAAATAAACCACCTCTGGCTATTCCTGCATTTACTATATGTTCCACAGCACTACAAGAAAATCTGTAAGTGTATAAAAACTGTGAGAAGATTTATGAAGTATATGACTGCTATTTTGTCATTTGGTTGTTTTTACAATTAAGTTAAAATGGATTTTAGAGTATATTATAGAGTATCTCTCCATGCATAAAGAATTCCAATCAAGGGAATCTCAAACCTAATTCTCTTTTCAAAGCATAATCTACTATTTCCTCAAATTAACAGGTACATTTAAAGCAATTGTAACTTTGTGATTGCATTAAATCTCAAAAATACTTTTCTAAATGTAATGATTCTAAAATCCACAGAAAATTAAACAATTAAAAACACACAATAAAAATTGGGAGTGTTGGGAAAGACTGCCATAACTTAAAAACATCAAAAAGCTATAATAAATAAAGCATTTTTGTCCTAATGTGGAACTCAATACATGAACTAGCAAGAGTTTTGTTTTAATCCAAGAACACATGGAATTTAATAAATGTTAAAGGTAAAAAATCAGACTGGAACATTTGTTTATTCAGAGAAAACTAGTTTTCTATCTCACAGCATGCACTAAAAGCCATGTGAATTATAGAATTAAATTTAAAAAATGAAAGAGTGAGGGGGAAGTGCAAGATGGCCAACAGGTGCCAGCCTATGACAGAAGCTCCCGTCCAGAGGGAAGAATAATGTCCAGAAAATACCCAATAAGCTAAAGATTGGGAGCCCAGCCAAGAGAAAAGAGTGATATCTGCAGGACACCTCTGCTGAGGCAAGTTGAGACTCCAAGAAAGCAATCTGAAGGTACATAATACATCCCAAAGGAAAAATGTCCATACCCTCCCCAATAAAGGTGTGTTTTTCTCTTTGTTTTCTCTTTGTCTGCTCCTGTAAGTTTTCTATAGGTGAGTGGTGAAATAAGGACTTATTATCTCACCCCACGTGTGAGAGCTACAGGAAGGGGGGGTCTTCTCCCTTAGAGGGACCCTGCTGAGATTCTGAATACTCTCTCACCTGGCAGAAAAACTGAACAAATGTTTTCACTGCCATTTTGAATTTCCAGTCCACCATTCCCTCCCTGCCTACAGAGTCAGTGAGGGAGGGCCCAAGAGCAGCATCCCCCATCCTGCAGCCAGAGACCTGCTAGACCTGTGCTCATTCCTCAGGCAGTGGCAGAGGAGTCCCCCATTCCAGGCACCAGTGTGGGAGGTCCCAGAATTGCTTGCTAGAGCCATGTACCTCCTGCGAGCAGGGGCGGAGGAGTTCCCTGCTCCAGGCTCTCATGCTGGGAGGGCCCAGGACTGCCTGCTAGAACCACATGCATCCCATGGGCAGTGGCAGAGGAGTCTTCCACTCTGGGCAGGCCCAGAACTGCTTGCTAGAGCTGCGCGCATGTCCCGCAGAGGACAGCAGAGTTGTCCCCCACTCCAGGTGGGCCCAGAACAGCCAGAGCTATGCACTCCCAGCATCCCCGGCCAGTGGCCCAAGAACTATGAGAGAATGGTCAGTTGAGAGGGAACCACACTAGAATGGTGATACCCTGAGGCGAAGAGCAGCAGCCACAGCAGTGGGAGCAACAAGGGTCACACCTCTGAGGCTCTTCCAGACAGACACGCTCTGCCTCTCTGGGCAACCAGAGGAAGCCGGCATCTTCTCCAGTGGCAGCCACTGACTGAATAGTTCTGGCACAGACTCCAAACAGTGTAAATTCAGCATGGGGCAGAATCAGTGGAAAAACTCTGATAACTTGAATAACTGGAGTAGATCAACTCCCCCAAGGAAGGATCGGGCAGATGCAATTGAAGATCCCATCCATAAACAGATGGCTGAGATGTCAGAAATTGAGTTCAGAATTTGGATAGCTAATAACATTAACAGAATGGAAGAAATGAAGGAATTAGAATTTCAAGAAATTATTCAAAAGATGTCTCAAGAATTCAACAATTTCAAAGAATAAATGACCAAATATTTTGAAACATTGAGGCAAGAGTTTGCCGCCCTCAAAGATCTGAAAAATACAGTAGAGTCCCTCAGTAACAGAATGGAGCAAGCAGAAGAAAGGATCTCTGATTTTGAAGACAAAGCTTTTGAATGTGCCCAAGTGCTCAAAGATGAAGAGAAATGGAGAGCAAAAATGGATCTTTCTCTCAGAAAGTACTGGGCTAATTCCAAGAAAACTAATATTCATGTTATAAGAATCCCTGAAGGTGACGAAGTTGCTTCATAAAACACAGAGGCTCTCCTTCATGAAATTATGAAAGAGAACTTTCAAGACATGCCAAGAGATTCTGAAATTCAGATAGCAGACAGTTTCAGAACCCCAGCACAACTCAACCCAAATAAGACATCCCCCAGGCACATCATAATCAACTTCACTAAAGTTAATATGAAAGAGAAAATTTTGAAAGCAGATAGACATAAGAAAACTTTAACCTACAAGGGAAAAATATTAGAATGACAGCAGATCTCTCTGCTGAAACCTTTCAGGCTAAAAGAGGGTGGTCATTGACTTTTAATCTCCTAAAACAAAATAATTTTCAACCCAGGATCCTGTATCCAGCTAAACTGAGTTTCATTTATGATGGAGAAATTAAATACTTTAATGACATTCACATGTTGAAGAAATTTGCCATAACTAAACCAGCCCTCCTGGATATTCTCAGACCTATCCTCCATAATGATCAGTGCAATCCTCCACCACATAAATAAACCCACCCAGAAAATTTTTATTAAATTCCAATCTCCACAGTGGCAAAAGGATTAAAGATGTCCACTGGACTTTCAAAAAACTTGATACTCAAAATTTTACCAGGCTTATCAATATTGTAAATCAATGTGATTGGCTTAAATTGCCCTCTAAAGAGGCACAGGCTGGGGCTGACTGGATATAAAAACTCAGGTCAGATATCTGCTGCATTCAAGAATCTCATCTTACCTTAAAAGATAAATAAAGACTCAGGGTGAAGGGATGGTCATCTATATTCCAGGCAAATGGAAAGCACAAAAAAGCAGGTGTTGCAATTCTATTCACAGATACAATAGGTTTTAAACCAAACAAAAGTAAGCAAGGATAAGGACAGTCACTTTTTATTTGTTAACGGTAATACTCAATACGGTGAGATTTCAATTATCATTATTTATGCACCCAACCAGAATGCACCTCAATTTATAAGAGATACTCCAATAGGTACGAGCAACTTGATTTCTCCCAGCTCCATCATAGCCAGAGATTTTAATACTCCTTTGGCAGAGTTGGATAGATCCTCCAACAAGAAGCTTAGCAAAGAAATTTTAGATTTAAACTTAACCATTCAGCATTTGGATTTAATGAATATCTACACAACATTTCATCCTAACAAAATTGAGTACACATTTTTCTCATCAGCTCACAGAACATACTCCAAAATTGACCACATCTTAGGTCACAAGTCTAATCTCAGTAAATTTAAAAGTATAGAAATTATTCCATGCATCTTCTCAGACCATCATGGAATGAAAGTTGAACTCAGTAACAACAGGAATTTGCAGTCTTGTACAAAAACATGGAAGCTAAA
>CAUYQV010033891.1:0-10169 GCA_963574575.1 Galagoides demidoff | reverse complement strand
AGCTTCAGGCTCCATCTCAAAAAAAAAAAAAAAAAAAAAGGAGTCAGAATACCCCATCTCTTCACATGTGGAGCCTGGATTGCCAGTGCTACCAGACCCAAAGGAAGGGCAACACTCCCTCTTTGCTGTCCACCATCTGCCCCCAGTCGCCAGCTATAAGCAATTTTTGCACGTTAAAATTCTATCCTTAGGGACTGGGCGGGATGGCTCGTGCCTGTCATCCTAGAGTGATGAGTCCAAGCCAGATGGATTGTTTGAGCTCTCAGGATTTTGAGACCAGCCTGAGAAAGAGCCATACCCCTTCTACAAAGCTAGCCAGGCATTGTGTGCCCAGCTACTCAGGATGCTGAAGCAAGAGGATCACTTGAATCGAAAAGTTTGCAGTTGCTGTGAGCTATGATGCTATGGCACAGAGTGAGCATTCATCTCAATAATAAATAAAAATAAATAAGATTCTGTTCTAAAGGCAGAGGAAAACACTGAAAATAGCATTCAGATATGTTTTAGACAGTGCTTCTCTTAGGGTATGGAATTCTTTAAGGAGTCTGTGTGGGTTTTAAGATTATCTTACTGAGATTAACACAAGAAGTGCACAGTTTGGACCATGTTGAAGAGGCATTCTTTATTCTGTCAGATCCTAAAACAAAAACTAAAGGGACTAAGTAAAAGTCCTAGTGGAAAATGAACTCAATACAATATAGAAATATATTGTTACTGAAAAACAAGAAGGCTTCTATTATGGTAAAAACAAGGACTCTTCCCCTTTGAGTATCATCTTAGAGTTCAAAAAGTGGTTCTGAAAGTCACACTTTTAAGAAGTTTTGTTTTGTCACAAACTTCAGGATTTCTATAAAGCTGTCTGAAAACAAAATTTTTTTGTGCCTTAAACACAGCTGGCAGATTTGAGAGCGTTATACACAATTGGCTGGATGTCAAAAGATACATAGTACATAATGCATTTTCATATGGCTTTAAAATAAGGTACTTAATGAGGTGAAGAATCCAGAACTATTCAGGAATGTGAATGCAATATTTTGATAACTTCCTTATGAATTCTCAGGCAAGTATTTTTTAATGGACTTTTAGTGCTTGAGTGAAATTATCCACTACTCTTTGCCATCCCAGTCCACATAGTAAATATAGTCATTCTAACCATAGTGTTGGGTTGATATACAATTCATAGTAGACAGATTCATCCCATAGGCCCCTGCTCACTACTTCAGCGACCTTTATCTGAGTATAAAATTTGACATACTGTCTTCACAACAAAGTCAACTCCTGAAATAGTTATGCTTATGAGAAGAATGGATAAAAAGGGCTTTTGGACAGTCTTTAATAACTCACATATTCCCTTCTTTAGAATACAATGAAAAACATATCCATAGACAGCAGCACTGCAGAACTTAGTGTCTGAGTGCAGTTGTAATACTGACGGTGTCATTTCATTTTGTACCTAGAGAATGTTACTTAATTTCTCTGACCCTCACTTTCCTTATTAGGGAGGTAGGAATAAGAATAAAATATAGTGTAAGAAAATGTTGCAAAGAGTGCGGCGCCTGTGGCTCAAAGAAGTAGGGCACTGGCCCCACATACTGGAGGTGGTTGGTTCAAACCGTGCTCCGGCAAAAAAAAAAAAAAAAAAAAAAGACTACGTGAGATTATATTTGTAATGGGTCTTAGTTCAGTGCCTGGAACATGAAAAGCTCTCTATAAATACTGTCGACAATAATAAATATGCATACAATCAAGAGGACCACGGTTATGACTTTTCTATGTTTTGTATTTCCACGTCAGCCTTGAGCTTTTTGTCCCATCACTTGATTGTTGATAGACCGAAACTCTGCAGGATTATTATAAATAAGCCAGTGGCATATTATTAATACTAAGAATTAAGTGCAATATCCTTATTTACATAAGATCAAGATGCATCTGATTCATTCATTCACAGAGATTTATGCTGAAAATCTTATCTTTGCATAGTGATTAGTTACATTTTTGATGGTAGCTTCAAAGTGCAGCTGAATGATAAAGAAACGATACATCCACTTTACTTTCTATCCATCCTTACTTGACAGGCTCAGTTATCCAGGGCCATTCCCTGTGTACCCAGTCACATCAGGAGCTGTAGAACATGAGTACACTGCTCCTATGGGGAAAGCCCAGTAGTGATATTGCTGAAGTACCATATGCGAAGATGATATAAAATCAAATTTAGGCAGAACAAAACAAATATGATTGTCACCTCATGCAGTGCAGTAAATGAAAAGACCATTAAAATGTATGAATTAGTCCCTAAACTCCCACACTATGCAGATGAGATAAATTTCTCTATTGAGAAAGCAGGATCTGAGTTTGTTGACCCAAACAGAGAAGTGTGTTTCTAGATCCTTGCAGCCTTTTGACATTAGGTGGGAGGAATTTGAGTAACAATTCAGTCTGAAAGCACAACATTATCCGCTGTTCTTCGGGCTTCCCTTATGAGCAAATTGAAATAACCTGAAAGCACTGACAAAGCATCTTATCTGCAAATCATTTATAGTAGTTTTGAGAATAGACCCTGCTACTGTATCTTGACAAAGGACAGTCTCCACCGTACACTCAGCTGTCACAGGACGTTCTATCTCTGTGCTGTGAACACAGTTATCTGAGGAAAATGCTGAAGCCATATGATTTTCTCACATTCAGCTGGAATCATATTGCTTTTTGCTGTGGAATAAATCTTGCTGTTACTTACTGTAGAACTTCTTTGCTTCAGGTTAAACAGAAGGTCATTCAAAGGAACTAAACATTATATTTTAAGTTGCCTTCAAAATATCCTGAATTTGGACATAGCCTAAAACTTGTTATGAATGAAAATGGTTTATATTTTCTGCATTAGTACCCAAATCACAGTTGTTTATATGGATAATGACTGAAATGTATATAGGAAGTAACAAAGATTTTGCAAATAGGTTCCTAGCAGAAATTATGAAGTATTATTTAAAAAGGTAAATTACTCAATGTCATCCCTAACATAGACATCCTAAAGGAAATCATTGTAATAGTTCATCATGAAAAAAAGACAATACTATTGTGATAATAAACAACAAAATAGTTGGGCAATTTATTAAGTGGTAAACTCTAGTATAAATTTAATGTACAAGTCTGAGTCATTTCTTTTCAAATTTTAATATTCATTATCTACTCATAAACAAGGCATTAATTTTTTTTAATACAAAATGTAAGTGCACCAAATGGACTTTTTTTAGAGTATTAGGATAATTACCTTGCCCCATCTCACATGAATTTTTGAAATAATTTTCTATATGTTATTGTGAAAAACACTAATGACCCTTTCTTTATTTTCCCAATCTTAGTCCAAACTTAGAATTTTGTTTTGCTTTAGTGCATATGCTCTTACTATGTCCTAGTACATTATGCCCCAATGCTAATCTCTGGTTTAATATGGGAATTATATCTACCATCGGCAGTGTAATTTAGTATCTGTGACAATACCATCTGTTAGAATTTGAATTGAAACTCTAATACACTTCTATTATACTGAAACGCATGCCTGTCCTTCACGTTCTAGACCTGAGACCAGGGATTCATTGTGAATCATCAATGCACAGCTCTCCAGCTATGGCAAACAGACCATGGTTATTGGAATAAACTAACAGTATAATCTCATTACTATTTTCCCAAAAGGATCTATTTTCTTTTTAAAATATCCTTCTCATTTCTTCATCTTAAAATATACTTAACCGGGGTGGCGCCTGTGGCTCAAAGGAGTAGGGTGCTGGCCCCATATACCGGAGGTGGTGCATTCAAACCCAGTCCCAGCCAAAAACTGTAAAGAAAGAAAAACAATTTATATATACTTAACGGAAGTGACTTTTTTCGGAATTTGAATGACATGGGAAGTATTTTTTTTTTTTTGAGACGGAGCCTCAAGCTGTCCCCCTGGGTAGAGTGCCATGGCATCACAGCTCATAGCAACCTCCAACTCCTGGGCTCAAGCGAGTCTCCCGCCTCCACCTCCCATGTAGCTGGGACCACAGGCACCTGCCACAAGGCCCGGCCATTTTTTTTTTGGTTGCAGCCATCATTGTTGTTTGGGGGGCCCGGGCTGGGGATTTGAACCCACCACCTTAGGTGTACGTGGCTGGCGCCTTAGCCGATTGAGCCACAGGCGCCGAGCCACATGGGAAGTATTGAGTTTGGTAAACTGCATGGAAACTGAGGCTAAATTGATTTGAAGACACAAATTGGGAAAAAAAGCAATGTTTTTTGGTCACTTACCATGCGTGTGTGTATATATGCCTGCCTGGTCTTTTAAAGTGCAGGTCAAGGAACTGAATATCAGTTACCTGGCCAGCCTTTTATGTCAAGCATGATGTCATCCACTTCAGAAACTTTATCACACAGGTCCCTTGGATATTACTGAAAGCACTCATTCCCTGCCTACTGTGGCCTGAATGTTTGTATTCCCTTATAAGTCATATACTGAAATCCTTAACTCCTAAAGGACAGTAATAGAAGGTGAATCCTTTAGGAGATGGAGTACATCCTAGAGGCAGAGTTCTCATGAATAAAACTAGTGTCCTTATAAAAGGGGCCTGAAAGGGATCCCTCACCTTTTCCATCATGCAAAGACATAGCTAGAAGCACCATCTATGAATCAGGAAAATGAGCCCTTACCAGAAACCAAATCTGCTAACACCTTGTCCATGAACTTTTCAACCTGCAGAATTGTGAGAAGTAATTCCTATTCTTTAAGCCATGTAGTCAATGTCATATTGTCTCAGCAGCTGAAATCAACTTAGACACCACTCTGCCTTCTCTTGTACCTATATTCGCAAATTTTTATGTCTTGAACACATAAAACTGTTTCTTCCATTCCATCACTTCATTCAGTGCTTAGGCTATTTATTACCCTAGGATAGGAGTGTTACCCACCCCCTCCAGCATACCTTTCTTTGATTTCCTTTGACCTTGAAATTACTGCCAGTTTCTTACACCTTCAAGGTGATTACACCAATACAGAATGGGACGATATATTTATTTAAACGGTAAAGTCAAACATTAACACAGATTCTGTACCAGATATTCCATTTTTGAAGTTCCAGTCATAGAATTTTCCAAGGTAATTTGCAAAATATGACTTTCTTTTAATAGCATGATAGTTCAATGTCAGTGGTCATGAAGTATTTCAAAAGGCAAAAAAAAAAAATGCAAGCAAGTTCTACTTGAGATTAGAAAGTGAAAATTTGTGTATAATCAAGATGTGAAGTTATATCAGTTCCTAAAAGCAGATTTTTCGGTTTGAAGATAGTGGTACTTTAAAGCTTAACCTTCAAAAATTTTCCATTTGTTAGATTAGAAAAATAATGAAGCTTAAAGAAAAACAACCTGAAGGAAGCAGAGATTTCTTGCCAAGATCGTTTGAAAATTCTTCAGTGTAAAATAATTAGAATTTTTCTTCTGTTCCACAGGCTGCTTATTTTGACACAACAATGTTCTTGTGTTTTGGAATCATTTACTTAACGGTAGACATAAAGCCACTTTAAAATGCTAGTTTTTTCTGTCTGAACTAATTTTTTATTTAGTTAGGTTTTCTATGATGCCACTGATTTCTAATAAATAAAATAGGAATATACTGGAATGTCTGTTTAACATGCATGGTATAACTAACTTTCAGGATGAGACTGGGAGAGTTGGACATAGTTTGGCCTTTGAAATTGCAAATAAAACTCACGTTATTTTGTTTTCGTTTTCCTCTGTAGCCTCATGTTAGCTTTCCTTTCTCTACCTCTGTCCTACAGGAGCACATAAATGAATAAAATAAAACAAAAAACCACCCCCAAATTAAAACCCAATATCCCAAAATGTACTTATACCTACAAAACATTGAACAGTTATTGTCTTTTTTCCCCCTCTTCACTGAAGTTGGTAAAATTACCTATACATATAAAAGGAAGACTTTACTTTTCCCCCAGAATAAACATTATTTGTGCAGATGACTATTATTTTCATGATCATGCTGTTTAACTCTGCAGAAGTAGCTTTTCTCCCCGTTTCCCTTCTATCCACCCCCAGTGTTGTTTCTTGTCCTTGCCACTTCGTATTTTTTTTCTTCCTCCCCCTTTCACCATACCATCTGGCTAATTCAGCAGCAAGTTTATGAAAGCACATATTCCTCAGTCACAAAGAAGCAAATGGCTTGGAAACAGGTAGATATGCAGGACTTGATGTATTGTTAATGCATGAACAAAATGTAAATAGGAATGGGTACAGGCAAAGAGAAAGGAGTATCCCTTAATCTTCTTCAATTAGTTCAACCTTTTCACTGGGTTCATGAAGATATGATGAAGGTACTGGATTTGGCACTGCACACAGCCTTTAGATGGAACCTAGGTATAGTAAGAGAAGTGATTTCAGCCTAAGAAACCCAATTATTAATGCATGTTACAATAGGTTTATGGTAAGTAAAAGGATGGGTTCAGAATGGCGTGTTATTTTTTCTGCCACCCTTAGGTTTCGTTAGACAGTAAAAATGGGTAAAAATTTAAGTTATGTTAAGTTGCTGTGATCTTTATGTTCTTCGAGATAGAAACATTAAATGTCCTTGGCTGGCCACACAATAGACATGTGAATAAGGCTCCTTTGAAGCCACTACATCAGTGGTTCTCAACCTTCCAAATGATGCGACCCTTTAATACCCTTCCTGTGGGTCATGACTCACAGGTTGAGAACTGCTGCACTACATGCTCATTTACATTTTATACTGGCTATGGCTGCCTCAGAGATATGAGAGCAGATCCAGGTAAAGTGTTAGCCTTCCTGCTGCACATAGCTGATCTGGAGGACTTTAAAAATACATACAAAAGGCTCTGCGTCTGTGGCTCAAGCAGCTAAGGCACCAGCCACGTACACCTGTGCTGGCAGGTTCAAATCCAGCCCGAGCCTGCCAAACAACAATGGCTGCAACCAAAAAATAGCTGGGTGTTGTGGCAGGCGCCTGTGGTCCCAGCTACTTGGGAGACAGAGGTGGGACACTCGCTTGAGCCTAGGAGTTGGAGGTTGCTGTGATCTGTGATTCTATGGCAATACCCAGGGTGACAGCTTGAGGAGCTCCTTTTCTCTCTCTCTCTCTCTCCACACACACACACACAAGCTGTGCATAGTACCTCATACTTGTAGTGCTAGCACTCTGAGAGGCACAGGCTTCTACTTGAGGTCAGGAGTTCAGGACCAACCTTAGCAAGAGGGAAACCCCTATCTCTAATAAAAGTAGAAAAATTAGCAGGGCGTAATGGGTGCCTACGCCCATGGGTGCCTACTTGAGAGGCTGAGGTAGGAGAATCACTTGAACCCAGGAGTGTGAGGTTGCTGTGAGCTAGGCTGATGCGATAGCACTCTAGCCTGGGCAACAGAGTAAGACCCTATCTCAAAAAATAAATATACCCCCCCCAAAAATATATATATATATATATACAAATAAATACATAAACAAACAATAAAGAAAAAGAAGGAAACATACATACAAAAGAGGAAACCTTATTAGGATCTCTACTTCACCTACAAGGTTCTCAGTTCTCTGTTGAATTCTCTGGTCATACATAGAATGAAAGACTAGATTCAGTATCATCTTATTCCTCAGGATCTCTCCTATGTTGGCAGCCATGCTGGTCCTGGAGTGTGCCTTCTGGGTGTGAAAGGGATCTGACTTTCCATACTTGTACTCTTCACTTGATTCGTCAACCTATTGCTGGTCTGTGTTTTTGCAACTAGATTTATGAAAAAGCAAAGAAGTGAACAGTGCACAGTATATGAAAGTGAGAGTGGCAGCAAGAACAAAGAAGCAATGAGGGGCATTGGTTGTGTTCTCCAAAGGCTGATCCTTTCCAACACATGTCAACATTCTTTCTGCAAATGTTGTGAATTCAAAAGGCTGAAGGACTTTATTGCTTGTATGATGAAAGATAATAGAGCAAATGTCATCATTTCACATTCATGACACTGTTTGATGGATACTTAGAAAACATGGCAAAACGCTAAAGGCCTAAAGGCCTACTGAAACATCTCCCTGTATACTGTGTGAACCTTGATTCCATGTGGACCTACCCATGATATTCTAGCACAAAGGACCATAGATCAACGACTCTGTATTGTATATTCACAGAAGGAAAAACTAAAAATACAAATGTTGAATCAAATTAGAGTGGTTTGGCTCAGCGCCTGTGGCTCAAGCGGCTAAGGTGCCAGCCACATACACCTAAGGTGGCATGTTCAAATCCAGCCCGGCCCACCAAACAATAATGGCTGCAACCCCCCCCCCCCCAAAAAAAAGCCAGGCATTGTGGCGGGCACCTGTGGTCCCAGCTACTTGGGAGGCTGAGGCAGGAGACTTGCTTGAGCCCAGGAGTTGGAGATTGCTGTGAGTAGTGAAGCCATGGCACTCTACCCAGGGGGACAGCTTGAGGCTCTGTCTCAAAAAAAAAAAAAAAGAAAAAAAAATTAGAGTGGTCTGATTTTTCAGTCTACAGTGGAGTATTAGTAAAAATATTACCCGCAACCTTAATCCAACAAACATTTTCTGAGATTCGAAAGGGCTAACAGCTCTGCATTACTCATGGCCATCACCCAGAGGCTCCTACTCCAAATCATCCAGTATTAAGTGGACCCCAATGGCAGAAACTTCTAAGTCTTTCCAATAAAGCAGAACTTTCTTTTAGTTTGGCTACTTCACATTTCTTCCATGTGGATTGCTTTAATTGAGATCTGTAAACTCACTGGCCTATTTATACACACTAGCTCTTGATTACTGCTTACTCCTCAGATGAACTGACTCTCCAGTTGGTCTGTAAGCAGTGGTAACTTTTTATGTTCAAAGTTCTTTTGATTCCTCTGTTTTTAATTACTTATTTCTGTATGTAATGCAATAAAGCAAAACTTGTTCATTGGGATGTCCCTAGAGGAGGGATATCACCAGTTTGGTACCTTGTTCACTTTAAAGGAAGCATCAGTTTTACAGTTTTAGTAATTCAATTTACCACCGAGTCCCAACTATGTACTTAGTATTTATACTACGTATTACCCAGAAATCTTAGGTTAATTTCTTGAAATTAATATTAACTACCATATTCAAAATCTGAGATGCGGACCAGAGTGTTGGCTCATGTCTGTAATCCTACTATACTCTGGGAGTCTGAGTCCGGTGAACTGCTTGAGGTCAGGAGTTCAAGAGTAGCCTGAGCTAGGGCGAGAATCTGTCTCTACTGAAAATAGAAAAAGTAGTGGCACACATCTATAGTCCCAGCTACTTGGGCTGAGGCATTGTTTAAGCCCAAAAGTTTGAGGTTGCTGTGAGGTATGATGCCATGTCACTCTGGCCAGGGCAACAGAGTGAGAGTTGGTCTCAAAAACAAAACAAAGGGTTCGGAGCCTGTCGCTCAAGCAGCTAAGGCACCAGCCACATACACCAAAGCTGGCATGTTCGAATCCACCCTGGGCCTGCCAAACAACAATGACAACTATAACCAAAAAATAGCTGGGCATTGTGGCAGGCACCTGTAGTCCCAGCTACTCGGGAGACTGAGGCAAAATAATCGCTTAAGCCCAGGACTTGAAGGTTGCTGTGAGCTGTGATGTTACAGCACTCTACCCAGGGCAACAGCTGGAGACTCTTTCTCAAAAAAAAAAAGAAAGAAAAGAAAACAAAGGAAATCATAAAAGCCGTAGATGCATTTGTTCTAATAGATTTCTAAAACAAGTTTTAAATATCAGATCTATGAGTGCCCTTTTTTAAAACTAGGTAAAACCCTCACTTTCTGTGATAATGTTTTATTTTACATTATTTTTTGAACAACTAGAATGTTAAATTCCATTTTATTACTTATTTCTGTTACAAAGTAATGAAATGATAAGGATTTAAGAAAATGAAAGTTTTGGCTCGGCGCCTGTGGCTCAATTGGCTAAGGCGCCAGCCACGTACACCCAAGGTGGTGGGTTCGAATCCCCAGCCCGGGCCCACCAAACAACAATGGTGGCTGCAACCAAAAAGTGGCTGGGCGTTGTGGCGGGCGCCTGTGGTCCCAGCTACTTGGGAGGCGGAGGCAGGAGACTCGCTTGAGCCCAGGAGTTGGAGGTTGCTGTGAGCTGTGATGCCATGGCACTCTACCCAGGGG
>CAUYQV010033887.1:0-48355 GCA_963574575.1 Galagoides demidoff | reverse complement strand
CTGTGGTCCCAGCTACTTGGGAGGTGGAGGCAGGAGACTCGCTTGAGCCCAGGAGTTGGAGGTTGCTATGAGCTGTGATGCCATGGCATTCTACCCAGGGGGATAGCTTGAGGCTCCGTCTCAAAAAAAAAAAAAAAAAGTAATATATTTTTAAAATTTCAACATAAGTACAATTTACAAATATTAAAAAAATTATGTATAGTATTATTTTGTTCTTTGGCATATTTCTCGTCGAATTCTAACAACTGATCAACAATGCGAACCTTGATAGGCAGTTCTCGATAATAAGTTTTCAACAATTATTATTATTATTTTTTTTTTTTGAGACGGAGCCTCAAGCTATCCCCCTGGGATACCAAGCTATCCCCCATGGTAGAGTGCCATGGCATCAGAGCTCATAGCAACCTCCAACTCCTGGGCTCAAGCGAGTCTCCTGCCTCCGCCTCCCAAGTAGCTGGGACCACAGGCGCCCGCCACAACACCCGGCCATTTTTTGGTTGCAGCCATCATTGTTGTTTGGCGGGCCCGGGCTGAGGATTCGAACCCGCCACCTTAGGTGTACATGGCTGGCGCCTTAGCCGACTGAGCCACAGGCGCCGAGCCACAATATCCATTCTTTAGAGATAGTCTCAAAGGAGCTAGAATTGCTGTCCTAGACTTTTTTTTTTTTTTGAGACCGAGCTTCAAGCTGTCCCCCTGGGTAGAGTGCCGTGGCATCACAGCTCACAGCAACCTCCAGCTCCTAGGCTTAAGCGATTCTCTTGCCTCAGCCTCCCAAGAAGCTGAGACTACAGGTGCCCACCACAACGCCCAGCTATTTTTTGGTTGTAGTTGTCATGGTTGTTTGGCAGGCCTGGGCTGGATTCGAACCCATCACCTCCGGTGTATGTGGCTGGTGCCTTAGCAGCTTGAGCTATAGGCACTGAGCCTGCTATCCTAGATTTATAAGAGGTGTGGTCGGCTGCTCCTGGTTTCATATGCAGAGGACAAGCTGGGTCAATGAAAAGGTGGCTGCTGGCTCCCAAGTGGGTGCTTTTGTGGGGAGGGGCATTTGCCCAGATAAGTGTGTATCTACATTGACTCCTGCACAGTTGCCACTGTACGTGTAACTTCTGTTGACTCTGTTAGATTTAAAATGCTCTCTGTTGCTGTTAGAGCATGTCTGAACCTAGGACTAAGCTCATTTTTGTACGTAAGCTCTTGACTCCAGGCAGAGCAGAGGGCAGTGCCCTGTGTTCCTCACTCATCCATGCCTGGTGAAGCCCACAGGCTCCATGGAGCAGCTCCCTAGTGTTCAAAAGGGGGCTTAGCAGGCTGCCTCAAGGCTGTTTTATTTCTTTATTTTATTTTTTTGTTTGAGGCAGAGTCTTACTATGTCACCTTTGGTAGAGTGCTGTGGCGTCACAACTCACAGCAACCTCAAACTCTCGGGCTTAAGAAATTCTCTTGCCTCAGCCTCCCAAGTAGCTGGGACTACAGGTGTCCGCTGCAACACCCAGCTATTTTGTTGTTGTTGTTGTTGTAGTTGTCTTTTTCTTCTTTTTTTTTTTGAGACAAGAGTTTCATTTTGTTGCCCTTGATAGAGTACGATGACATCACAGCTCACAGCAACCTCAAACTCTTGAGCTTAAGCAATTCTCTTGCCTCAGCCTCCCAAGTAGCTAGGATTACAGGCACCTGCCACAATGCCCAGCTAGTGTTGTTGTTGCAGTTGTCATTGTTTTAGCTGGCCTGGGCTGGGTTCGAACTTGCCAGTCTCAGCGTATGTGGCCGGCACCCTACCCACTGAGCTACGGGAACCACGCCATTATTTTGTTTCTTAAAACCATCACTGGCCAACTCCGCGCATGCTCTCCAAACCCAGGGCCATGAACTTTGCGCCCTGAACACTCAGCTCCTGCATTCTCTTCTTTGTACTTCTCTGGCCTTCTTTAGTTCCTCACGGCAGAATGAGAGCAGCATGTTCACCTGCCAGATGATGCTTGTGCACAGGTGGTCCGGTCCTAAGAAGCTGGAGTCCTGGAGGCTTGTGTACTGAAACTACCCAGATGAGGAGCAACTTGTTTTGTTTTTGAGACAGAATCTCCCCTGTTGCCCTGGATTGAGTGCCATTGAGTCATAGGTCACAGCAACCTCAAATTCCTGGGCTTGAGTGATCCTCCTGTCTCAGTCTTCTGTGTACCTGGGACTATAGGTACCCACCACAATACCTGGCTAGTTTTTCTATTTTTAGTAGAGATAGGGTCTCAGTTTTGCTCAGTCTGAGCTCAAGGGATCCTCCTGTCTCAGGCTCCCAGAGTGCTGGGATCACTAGTGTGAGTCACCATGCCCATCCATGAACATGGTTCTTTGAATAAAGAAACAATTTTTTTTTTTTTTTTTTTTTTGGAGACAGCTCAAGGGGACAGCTCAAGCTATCCCTCTGGGTAGAGAGCTGTGGCATCATAGCTCACAGCAACCTCCAACTCCTGGGCTCAAGCGAGTCTCCTGCCTCAGCCTCCCAAGTAGCTGGGACCACAGGCGCCTGCCACAACACCTGGCTATTTTTTCATTGCAGCCATCGTTGTTTTTTGGCGGGCCCGGGCTGGATTCAAACCTGCCACCTTAGGTGTATGTGGCTGGCGCCTTAGCCACTTGAGCCACAGGTGCCAAGCCTAAATGAAGAACAATTTCAAAAACAAGTTCTATATTTTGCTTCTCAGATATCAGTTTCAAAATTTTCATTTAGGGGTGACAGTAATTGTTAACTGTTCCTTATTACATAGACCTTGTAGGACTCTGAGGATTGCTGTGTTAAGCTCAGGCTCAGGGGTGCTTTGGGCTACTTGGGAGCTACTCACATCGTGTGTAGCCTGATTTCTTACAAGAATGTGTTTTGTTTGTCAGATCACAACAACTTTCCCCAAGGATCCAGTTCATACTTTTTCTATTTCGCAAAATCCATTTCCTATTGAAAACCGGGATGTGCTGGGTGAGACACAGGTAAGCTCTTATCTTTAGAAACATGATTTAAAGTAACTGCAGATTACAAGTATCTAGTGTTGGTATTATTTTTCCAAAAAGTAGTAAGTTTTCAAACTTTGCTGATTTATTCTTGTGACGAAGTCCAGCTATTACCCTACAGGCACTGCTGACCATGTAGACACCCTCTCTGGCTAGGTGGGAGACACAGCAAAGCAAATCCCGTGAAGTCCTCAGGCCTGCAGATTTGCTACAAGTACCATTTTTAGTTGGCTTTATTTTTCCAAAATTTGTCACTTTTTGTCTTCTGCAAACAACCTTTACTTGAGACAAAGTCCCACCTTTTAGCCCTGGGTAGAGTGTCATGCCTCATAGCTCACAGCAACCTCAAACTCTGGGGCTCAGGCTATCCTTTTGCCTCAGCCTCTTGAGTAGTTGGGACTATAGGTGTCCCCATGCCCAGCTAGTTTTTCTATTTTTAGTAGAGACAGGGTCTTACTCTTGCTCAGGCTGATCCTGAACTGCTGAGCTCAGGTGATCCACTGCCTGAGTCTCTCAAGAGTGCTGGGATTATCAGCATGAGCCACTGCTCCAGCCCAAACAACTCTTTTTTTTTTTTTTTTTTTTTAGAGACAGAGTCTCACTTTATTACCCTTGGTAGAGTGCTGTGGAGTCATAGCTCACAGCAACCTCCAACTCCTGGGCTTAGGCGATTCTCCTGCCTCACCCTCCCGAGTAGCTGGGACTACAGGCACCCACCACAACTCCCGGCTATTTTTTGTTGCAGTTCAGCCGGGACTGGGTTTGAACCCACCATCCTCGGTATATGGGGCCAGCGCCCTACTCACTGAGCCACAGGCACTGCCCCCAAACAACTTTTTTGTTGTTGATATGATCTGGTTTCCCTTGCCTATCATGCTGCTTCATTGCTCAGCGTGTGACCCCACATGGCCTGGCCCCTGGGTCTTCCAGCAAGTGGCATTGATCTGCTCACTTACTACAGCCTTTGTCTGACCTTCTGCTCCCACCAGCAAATCAAGCCAGACCCAAATTGCTATTACTACCTTGTGCAGACCACATGAGCAGCCTGTGTGCACATGTCTTATCGTGAGATTTTCTCAAGTGGCTGACAATGCCTCTCTATGCTCTGGTCTTCTCACTGCCCACCTGCCCTAGGAACATGGAGTACATTCAGAGGACAGAGCCAATTGTGGGGTACCCTCTGGAAGCCCCTATGTTTGGTCTTGCTGAGATCTTTGTGTGACACTCCCCTCCACGTCCTCCTTGTACTGTCCCACAGTCCTCGATTGAGAAGGTAGCTAGACAGAAAGGCCAGTTGAGTCACTCCACACCTATAGGGGCCCTCCCCAGCCCACTGTCCACCAGGAGGTCAAAGGGCATTTGTTGTCTGTTGGGCAGTGTCTCTCTGGGACCAGCTTTTGTGCTTCTCATGTATTTGGAAGTACCTCGGCGAGGCAGGTGTATAAGAGCATCTTTCTGGAAGAGGGTTTAGAGCTGGCCCCGCAGCTGTGTGTGCTTCCTTCTCAGAGCCAGTCATTGGCTGTAGAATGAGGGAAAGACTTCTTTCAACATTAAATTTATTTAATTTGTCTCAGTAGCAAATAGCTCTCTTTCTGGGTCTGGCACTGGAGAATTGTAATGGGGTATTCATGTTTATTTCCTTCTGTCTAGGACTTCCATAGCTTGGCCACCTATTTGTCCCAGAATACCTCATCCATGTTCTTGGATACCATCTCAGATTTCCACCTCCTGCTGTTTCTGGTGACCAATGAAGTCATGCCCCTACAGGTATAGGCCCTAATGTGGTATCCTGGCTTTGGTGGTCCCCAGATGGGCTTTGGCTGTAAAGAGATGCTCTTGGCTTGGCGCCTGTGGCTCAATTGGCTAAGGCGCCAGCCACGTACACCTAAGGTGGCGGGTTTGAATCCCCAACCCGGGCCCGCCAAACAACAATGATGGCTGCAACCAAAAAATGGCCGGGTGTTGTGGTGGGCACCTGTGGTCCCAGCTACTTGGGAGGCGGAGGCAGGAGACTCGCTTGAGCCCAGGAGTTGGAGGTTGCTGTGAGCTGTGATGCATGGCACTCTACCCAGGGGGATAGCTTGAGGCTCCGTCTCAAAAAAAAAAAAAGAGATGCTCTTTGTCTCAATCTCTTTCCTCATAAACCTGAATGTCCTTGAGAAACTGGGTTATAGCCTAGGGCAGAGGGTGTGCAGTCGTGACTTTTCACATGAAACTTGTTGACAAAAAGATGAATTTTTCACAAAGTGTGCCCTCCATGGTGAAGGATGGTTTCATTTGTTATAATCACATGGAAAGCAAAGGTGTTTAAGTTTACTCCTGTAGCGTATGCCACAATTCAAAAATTTCCTGTCCTAACACTTTCAGAATCACAGCCTCTGCTGTTTACTGATGACTCTGCTCCTCAGCTTTGGTTTTACTGCCCTAGCCCAGAAGGCTTGGCTAGCTTCCAGGCACCAAGTTCATGGCTGTACAGTTGGCCTTTTTAAGACACTCTGTTGGGGGAGAAGAGGGCAGGTGTTTTACAGACTGTGGCTGCATTCTACACAGGGCAGGGCAGGGATGACAGGTCCAGCAGGAGGCCCCTTGCATGTGCCATGTTGTGGGTACCCTACTTGGGCCCTTAATGCTCTGCCTGAGACCCAGTGAAAAGTCAGAGGAAGGAACAAATTCTTCCTAAGCTACTGACACCACTGGCCTAACACCTTTCCCTGAAGATGACAGAACAGATAAAGGCTTTTCTTTTCTTTTCTTTTTTTTTTTTTTGAGACAGTCTCACTATATTACCCTCAGTGCTATGGCATCACAGCTTACAGCAACCTCAAAATCAAACTCTTGGGCATAAGCGATTCTCTTGCCTTAGCCTCCCTATTATCTGGGACTACAGGTGCCCACCACAATGCCCAACTATTTTTTTTGGTTATAATTGGCCCAGGCTGGAGTCCAACCAGCCATTTCTGGTGCAGTGTCACTGGTGCCCTGGCCACTACAGGCGCCAAGCTAGAGAAAGGCTTTGCTCTGTCAAGTGAACTATAGCTGTTCCTGGGTCTTGTTAGGTTTACCTTAAGTCTGTATTTTGTCTGCATACTACCCACTCTGATATTTGACATCAGACACCTGTGTCTCTTTTCACTGTCTGTGACATGCACGCCTGGTCCCAGGTTCACATGCTGCCCTTCTGAGTGTTGGGTGGTGAAAGGTGAGGCCCTTGCCCATTGGGCTGCCTCTCTAGTGAGTGTACACTGTCTAGGACATTGCCCAGGGTGCTACAAGCCCCAGAAGGCTCTAGGTACCTCTCGTGATAAAACTGTCAGTTCTCTGCCTTCTGGCTGGGAACCCTAGGGAATAGTGTGCTTTTTTTCCAGATGAAAAAGTGAAGTGGTGGAGGAATGAGGCAGAAGCTAGGTGTGAGGAGCAGAGGGGGTCACCGCCTAGGGTTCTTGCCATCTTTCAGCCACCAGGACACAAAGTGCCAGCTTTATTCTCTGGGCTCTTTGTTAGCCCAAGCTGAGAGAGGCACAGATGGGCTATTAGGGAATTTTTAATTGTTTAAAATTTATTTGAGGACTGGATGAGTTTGCTCACGCCTGTAATCCCAGCATTCTGGGAGGCTGAGGTGGGTGGATTTCCTGAGCTTAAGGGTTTGAGACCAGCCTGAGCAAGAGTGAGACCTTGTATTTAAAAGCTGGGTAGGGTGGCACCTGTGGCTCAAAAGGGTAGGGTGCCAGCCCCATATGCTGGAGGTGGCGGGTTCAAACCCAGCCCCAGCCAAATAAATAAATAAATTGATTAATAAAATAAAATAAAAATAGCTGGGTGTTGTGGTGGGTACCTGTAGTCCTAGCTACTTGAGAGGCTGAGGCAGGAGAATTGCTTGAGCCCAAGTGTTTGAAGTTGCTGTAAGCTGTGATGCCACAGCACTCTACTGAGGGTGACAAAATAAGACTCTGTCTCAAAAAAAAAAAAAATATATATATATATATATATATATTTATTTATTTATTTTTGAGACAGAATGTCAGAATGTCACTCTGTCACCTTGGGTAGAATGCCCTGGTGTCATAGCTCACTGCAACCTCAAACTCTTGGGCTTCAAGCAGTCCTCTTGCCTTAAGCCTGTGGAGAAGCTAGAACTACCAGAACACCCAGCTAGTTTTTTTATTTTTAGTAGATGAAGTCTCACTCTTGCTTAGGCTGATCTTGAACTTTTAAGCTTAGGCAGTCCATCTACCTCAGCCTCCCAGATTACATGTATGAGCCACTGTGCCTGGCCTATTTGGGAAGAATTTAAATTTTAGCTCAATTTAGCACTTACTTAACATTTTATAGTGCCAACCTATAAGATTTTAAAATTTCCTCTGAAGTATATCTTAATGTTAAAGAAGAAGAAACCTATTAGCAAGGATCTGTTCACCTGAGACAGCGGGCTGGACCCTTCCTCTTGCCTCCTGCAGGACAGCATCAGCTTGCTTCTGGAGGCGGTGAGGACTAGAGATGAAGAGCTTGCGCAGACGTGGAAGAGGTCTGAGCAGTGGGCCACCATCGAGCAGCTCTGCAGTAAGTGTCACACCCCATGGCTTGGGTTGGGAAGGAGGACATGCCTATGCAGGCTACCCTGTACATTGTGCCTGGGTCCTACCCCAGCTATAGCCTGGTGGCGCTGTGGGATGGGACTTGAGTAGACCAGGCCTCTCTGCTGGGCACAGGACTGTTTTCGTGATGTAATATATGTGTTGTACAGGTCTTGGGTTCACAACTCTGTGGATTTTATAAATTAGTACACACAAGAGATCCCCATCCCCATGTACCCTAGGAATATTCTAAGCATCGCTGTCTTAGAGAAACAGGGACTTGACTTTACATGAGCCCCGGGAGCAGAGGCCTGTGAGTTCCTTGAGTGTCTTTGCCTGTTCTACCAGCGCTCAATTGAAATTTCTTTCCTGATGAGGAAAGGAGACAGAAGCCTCCACATCTTCCTGAGTGGGGGCAGCCCACAGCAGGGTAGGATGCAGGGACCTGTGTCTCTAGGAGCCTTTGTCACCAAGTCTTTTTTTTTTTTTTTTTTTTTTTGAGAGCCTCAAGCTGTCACCCTGGGTAGAGTGCCATGGCATCACAGCAACTTCCAACTCCTGGGCTCAAGCGAGTCTCCTGCCTCTGCCTCCCAAGTAGCTGGGACTACAGGCGCCCGCCACAATGCCCAGCTAATTTTTGGTTGCAGCCATTATTGTTGTTTGGCAGGCCCAGGTTGGATTTGAACCTGCCAGCTCAGGTTTATGTGGCTGGTGCCTTAGCTGCTTGAGCCACAGGCGCTGAGCCTTTTTTTTTTTTTTTTCTGAGACAGAGTCTCACTTTATCGCCCTTGGTAGAATGCTGTGGCGTCACACAACTCACGGCAACCTCCAAGTCCTGAGGCGATTCTCTTGCCTCAGCCTCCCGAGTAGCTGGGACTACAGGCGCCGGCAACAACGCCCAGCTATTTTTTTGTTGCAGTTTGGCTGGGGCTGGATTTGAACCTGCCACCCTCGGTATATGGGGCCAGTGCCCTACTCACTTAGCCATAGGTGCCGCCCTTTATTTTTACTTTTTTTGAGACAGAGTCTCAAGCTGTTGCCCTGGGTAGAGTGCTATGTCACAGTTCACTGCAACCTCAAACTCTTGGGCTTAAGTGATCTTCTTGCCTCAGCCTCCTAAGTAGCTGGAAACTATAGGCACCTGCCACGATGCCTGGCTATTTTTTGGTTGTAGTTGTGGTTGTTTGTCAGGCCCGGGCTGGATTCGAGTCCGCCAGCTCCAGTGTATGTGGCTTGCATCCTAGCTGCTGAGCTACAGGTGCCGGGCCCAAGTCTTTTTTGTTTTGTTTTGTTTTGTTTTGAGACAGTGTCACTATGTCGCACTTGGTAGAGTGCTGTGGCATCACAGCTCATAACAATCTCAAACTCTTGGGTTTGGGTTTCAGTGATTTCTCTTGCCTCAGCCTCCCAAGTAACTGGGACTACAGGTGCCCCCCATAGTGCCTGGCTGTTTTTTATTGCAGTTGTTGTTTAGCTGATCTGGGCCAAGTTCGAACCCGTCAACCTGGGTGTATGTGACTGGCACCATAACCATGGAGCTACAAGCACCGCCTGGTCACCAAGTCTTGAATAGCCTCCCACACTAATGCAAATTTTTGTTAGTCTTTGCTGCAGGGACCATGAGGGCTTAGGGGACACTGGTGTCCTGGCTGCATGCAGGCCTCACTGCTGCGTTGTGACTCCTGCCAGCTGGGACTGGTAGTAGCAAAGAGCTCTTGGAGCCTTTCTCCCTGTGGCTCTGGCAGATAATGCAATCCTCTGTTAAGACAATCTTGAAAAGACCATTTTCTCAATGCAATACTTAGAAATTTGACCAAAATTAGCTAAGGAAATTATTGGAATATAAGGCAAAAGGAAGCCTAGTTGGAAAGAGAGTTATCCTTTCTTGAGACCTAGAATCTCAGTGGTCTGCTGAGTCTTAGCAGTCTTTGTGTTATGCTTTTTGTTAGGTTTTCTTCTTTTTGAGACAGAGTCTCACTTTGGCACCCTCGGTAGAGTGCTGTGGTATCACAGCTTGCAGCAAATCTCCAGCTCTTGGGCTAGGGTGATTCTCTTACTTCAGCCTCCCGAGTAGCTGGGACTACAGATGCCCGCCACAACGCCTGGCTTTTCTTTTTTTTTTTTTGCAGTTTTTGGCCAGGGCTGGGCTTGAACCCACCACCTCCGGCATATGGGGCCAGCACCATACTCCTTCGAGCCATAGGCACCACCCCACCGGGCTATTTTTGTTGCAGTTGCCACTGCTGTTTTAGCTGGCTGGGTTCCAACCCATCACCCTTGGTATATGGGGCTATGGGGCTGGTGCCCTACCCACTGAGCCACAGGCGTTGCCTCCCCCACCCCCCCCTTTTTTTTGAGACAGATCCTCAAGCTGTTGCCCTGGGTAGAGGGCCATACCATCACAGCTCACAGCAACCTCCAATTCCTGGGCTTAAGCAGTTGTCTTGCCTCAGCCTCTCAAGTAGCTGGGACTACAGGTGCCCACCACAACGCCTGGCTATTTTTTGGTTGTAGATGTTGTTGTTTGGCAGGCCTTGGCTAGATCCAAACGTACCAGCTCTGGTATATGTGGCTGGTGCTTTAGCTACATGAGCTACGGGCTCTGAGCCTGTTAGGTTTTCTTTTTAAGCAATGCTGATGACGATGTCAGTTTCTTTTTTTTTTTTTTTTTTGAGACAGGAGCCTCAAGCTGTCCCCCTGGGTAGAGTACGGTGGCATCACAGCTCACAGCAATCTCCAACTCCTGGGCTCAAAACAGTCTCCTGCCTCAGCCTCCCAAGTAGCTGGGACCACAGGCGCCCGTCACAATGCCTGGCTATTTTTTGGTTGCAGCTGTCGTTTGGTGGGCCTGGGCTGGATTCAAACCTGCCACCTTAGGTGTATGTGGCTGGCGCCTTAGCCACTTGAGCCACAGGCACCCCCTGGTTAGATTTTTGGATTACTCTCACAGAAACATTGATTTCAGTAGTTCTGATATTTTGGAGCATGCCCTTTCCTTCTGGAAAAATGCCAAAAGAGACTGAACAGGGAGGTCAAGTGGGTTCAGAGACACCTCGATGAACCTGAAAGGAGGGCAGGACATCAGGAGGCTGGCCTGAGTTGGAGAGAGAAAGCCCAAAGATAAGGGGGCATCTGTTGGGACACTTAGCATGTCTTGCCATCCATATTAGATGCCCACTCCACCTCTCATACTCATGTGGGGTGCAGAGAAACCCAAGTGAAGTCCCATTTGAGTCCTGTGTGAGTTCAAGAGCGGCATGGTGGCAGTGGCCCAGATAGGCTGTCTGTCTACTGCAGCTTGTGCAGGGCTCCTCGTGTTCACATTCACTTGGCAGAAAAGTTTATTCTGTGACTGTCAATTCCTGTCCACACAGATATGCATGATGCTCAAATAGCTATGCATGGGATTGGTAATGGAACTAGTAATAGAGTAGCATTTATAAAGTATCACAGAAAACAACGTGCCCAGGAACAGTGTAAAGGAAAGTTAGGTGACAACTTTGTGCTGAGCACACCACCGCGCTGCCAAGAGAAGAATAAGGAAATGGGAAGCACCCCATCTGCATGGCATAGAAACGCCATATATTTTAAGATAGCAGTTTTTCTGAAATTGATCAGCACAGCCCAACCAAATCATCTACAGACATTTTTCCTCCATAAAAACAAATAAGACTAAAATTTGTCTGGAAATGTCAAGGGCCTAGAAGAGCTAAAATAATCTTGGGAAAGAAAAATAAAGTTGAAGAAATTGTACTGCTTGATAACAAAACCATAGAGCTTCAGTGAGTGAGCCAGTGTCAGGTTGGCCTAGGACAAATGCCAGATAGGCCCCATGGACAGTCAAGAATGGGTAATTAGGCCGGGCGAGGTGGCTCACACCTATAATCCCAGCACTTGGGAGACTAAGTTGGGTGGATTGCCTGAGCTCATAGGTTCAACACCAGCCTGTACAAGAGCAAGACCCTGTCTCTAAAAATAACTGGGCATTGTGTCAGGCACCTGTAGTCCCAGCTACTTTGGAGGCTGAGGCAAGAGAATTGCTTGAGCCCAAGAGTCTGAGGTTGCTAAGAGCTATAATGCCATGACACTCTAATGAGGGTGACAAAGTGAGACTCTGTCTCAGAAAAAAAAAAAGTCGCCAGACCCAAAAGCAGGGCAGTTTGGGTTGCCTACAGCCCCGATGGTGAGAGCTGAAACTGCAAAGCTTTCTTTTCTTTTTTTCTGGTTTTTGTTGTTGTTGTTGTTG
Source organism: Galagoides demidoff (assembly GCA_963574575.1). Lineage (NCBI taxonomy): Eukaryota > Metazoa > Chordata > Mammalia > Primates > Galagidae > Galagoides > Galagoides demidoff. The sequence goes on along the minus strand of CAUYQV010033887.1, from coordinate 36,535 downwards.
TTGTTGTTGTTGTTTGTTTGTTTTGAGACAGAGTCTCACGATGTCGCCCCAGGTAGAGTACAGTGGTGTCACAGCTCACAGCAACCTCAAACTCCTGGGTTTAAGTGATTCTCTTGCCTCAGCCTCCCAAGTAGCTGGGACTACAGGCTCCGGCCACAATGCCCGGCTATATTTTTATTGCAGTTGTCATTGTTGTTTAGCAGGCCCAGGCTGGATTCAAACCCTCCAGCCTCAATGTATGTGGCTGGCGCCATAACCACTGTGCTACAAGTGCCAAGCCTTTCTTTTCTTTTCTTTTTTTTTTTTTGGGAAACAGTCTCACTCTGTTACCTGTGCTAGAGGTCTCTAGTTCTCTATGGCATGTCATCATAGCTCACTGCAGCCTTAGACTTGGGGGCTACACTGATCCTTCTGCCTCAGCCTCCCATGTAGCTGGGACTACAGGCATCTGCCACCATGCCTTTTTTTTTTTTTAATGAATATTTTTAGGATGTGGGGCAAGGCAAACACGTTTTTTAGCCAGGATGCACACTTTGGGAGTAGGATGAAGAAAAACACTGGCCATTACAAATTGGCAAATTGGGTTTATCAAAATGAGACATTGTTCATCAAAGGGCACCTGGAGAACTGTAGAAGGGCATATTGGGAGTACACGCACACAGCGCAAGGCTCCTCTGAGCACACAGAGCTCTGCCTGTTGAAAACACATAAAAGCATAAGAATAAACTGGGCAAAGGACTGAAACATGTTATAGGAAGAAATATAGGAACAGTTCCTATCATTAGTCACCAGAAAAACGCAAACTTTTTTGGGTTTTGGAGGGGTTTTTTGAGATAGAGTCTTGCTCTCACCCAAGGCTAGAGAGCAGTGGTGCAATTATATTGCAGCCTCTAACTGCTGGGCTCAAGCCATCCTCCTGTCTCAGACTCCTGAGTACCTGGGACTATAGGTGTACCATGCCTGGCTAATGTTTTTATTTTTTTAGAGACATGAGGTCTTGATATGTTGCCCAGGCTGGTATCAAACTCCTGCCTTCAAGCAATTCTCTTACCCAGACTTCCTGGAATGCTGGGAGTAATTACAAGTGTGACCAACTGCATTTGGCTTCAAATTAAAACAAATGAGAAACTATTAAACATTCATCAAAGTGGCTAATATAAAAAAAAAAAAAACTTGACAATGTCAAGCACTGGTGAGGATGTGGAGCACCTAGAACCCTCATATCCCACTTGGGGTGTTGGACAGCACAGCCACTCTGAAGAACAGTCTGTTAGTTTCTCAGAAATTTCAACATAGAGTTACCTTGTGAGCCAGCAAGGTGTGGGCTGTGGCTCACTCCTAGTATTTTTGCCTAAGGGAAATGAAAACACAGGTTTCCCACCAAAGAGTGTATCAGAATGCTCAAGGGGCCGGGTATAGTGGCTCACACCTGTAATTCTAGCACTCTGGGAGGCTGAGGCAGGTGGATTGCCCGAGTTCACAGGTTCGAGACCAGCCTGAGCCACAGTGAGACCTCATCTCTAAAATTAGCGGGCATTGAGGCAGGTGCCTATAGTCCCAGCTACATGGGAAGCTGAGGCAAGAGGATCCCTTAAGCCCAAGAGGTTGTGGTTGCTGTGAGCTGTGACGCCATGGCACTCTACTGAGGACTACAAAGTGAAACTCTGTCCCAAAATATACATATAAATAAATAAATACTCATGGCATCCTTGTTCTGGAGGCACAGAGCCTAGAGAGCGTGTTCTAGAGGTACGCTCTTCAGTAGTAAGAAGGGACAAACAAGTGCAGGTGGAGGTCAGGGAGCTATCTCCGAGTCTGTCATAGCTGATGGCTGGACAGACTTTCAGCTTGAGTGCCAGATATAAGAAGGGTGACCCCTGGCAAGTTCTCTGTGCCCTCCCCCACTTCCACCCCCAGGCCAGGAGCTCCTGCCTTTTGAAGTGTGTTCTCTTACCAGCACCTTGTCTCTTCTGCCCTGCAGGCACAGTTGGAGTGCAGCTCCCAGGCCTCCAGGAGTACGGAGCTGTTGGGGGCTCTGTGCACGTGGCCACTGCTGCCATGTGGGCGTGTCAGCATTGCACCTTCATGAACCAGCCAGGCACGGGCCACTGCGAGATGTGCAGCCTCCCCAGGACCTAGGGCTCTAGCCCTCGCTGGGCAGGACTGGGCCCAGCCCAGCCCTCTCTGAAGCCAGAAGTGTGGTGCAACGTGTTCCCTGTGACAGCCCTGCAGTGGGCAGCCCTGAAGGGCAGGGGCTGGCTGCACTGGGTCTCTGACCCGCTGAAGCTTCTCAGCACGTTCTTCCTTGGAGAGGGAGCCACAGCTGGTGTTCTGCAGGTCAAATGAATCTCCAAACTGGAAGTGCAGAGTGGTCTCCAGCCAAGACCTTCCCACATGCCTGGCCCAGTCGACAAGCCCCCGCTGTGTTAGGAGGACCTGCATATCTAAATCAACACCTGGAGGGGCAGGGGCTGCTGCCACCACCCAGCTTTCTCTCTCCTTCCTTTCCGATGCTTTCTAACCTTGTCTCCCACCCTGCATTGGTTGGTCGGGAGCGCTTGTTGCCTTTGTCCCCTGTTGCTCTGGGGCAGAGACCCTGCCTGTGAGGGCCACTTTTCCTCTCTGACAGCCATTGCCTGGGGGAACACGAGTGGCATTGCAACCTGTGGGCTTTGGGTTACTTGGCCACCCGCCCTTTTCCTCCTGTGTCCGACGTCCAGCTGGGATCTAAAGCCTGCGTTGGTTACAATAACAGTTATCAGTAATTCCTACCCGGAAGACTTTTATTTATTTATTTTTTTAAGATAAAAACTGCACAGAAGGGGAGTGAAAGAGACTAGTTCCCACTTCCTTCCCTCCTCTAGTAAAGCCCCTTGAGGGTGTGTGGAGGGTGGGCATGTGGACAGGGGCACCACAGTCAGGTCTCCTATTAAGTAAACCTCAGTGCCTGAGACTTTTCTACCAAGCCACACAGCTGTGACATCTATAGACCTTGCAGGCTGACCGCGAGGTGGGCAGGGTGGCATGGTGGTTCTCACCTAGTGGGCGGCCCCTCCAGATGGCTCTGGTGGGGATAGCTGGGCCACCTGGGACCAGATTCTCTGGTCCCGTCCCCTCTTGCTGTTCCTCTATCCCATTGCGCCACTTGGCCCCAGACTTCTGGCACAGCCATATGGCCACCAGGGCAGGCCTGGGTGAGGCTGTTAGGGGCTTGGCCTTTTGTGAGGGCCTCTTGGAGCCTCTGTGCGGATTGGACAGTTGACACTGTACTGACATGAGGTCCAGGCAGTCCAGAGCAGGCTTGTGGTAGGATCTTATGTGTGTGCTCTGTGGCCTCCAAGTCTCCTCCGTAGGGGGCTGCAGCTTGCCCCCACCAGGGGAGCTGTGGGCATCTCGATGCCGCTTTGCCTTAAAGATAGTCGTGTCAGAGCTGCCTCATGCCTTTGGGCAAGGCTGGCTCAGCCACAGACTGTGGTTGGAGACTTCTGTGTCCACCTGGGGGCCAAGCCTGTGTGACTCTCCTTCATCCTTGGCACTGTGGACAGAGAGTGATTGCCTCTCATGTAACTAGGGCCATGGCCAACACCCCCAGGTACACCTGGCTGGGTACACCAAGTGAAAGGCCCAAGCAGTTTGTCTGCTTTTGGTACCAAGGTCCAATTGGGATGGTCCGTTGCAGCAGAGCTCTCCTGGGGGCAGGGCAGTGGGGAAGATCTGAGCTGAGTAGACCCCAGCTTGTTGGCCTGCAGCTGTTGAGAAGGTGCTGGGGCTTTTGGGCCCATGGTCAGCCTGGAAGCTGGGTGGCCTGGGCTTTCTGTGCCCTCTGCTTGCCTGTTTCCCAGCCATTCATGCCCACACTGTTTCCCCTTCCACCCCCCCGGCACAAGATGGACAGCACAGACTTCTGGGGACCCTGCTGTAGCTTCTAAGCTGCTCTTCCACCCGCTCTGTCTCTGCCCCCCATGCTACTTTCCTTTCCGCATAGCAGTGTCCCCTTCCTGTGAAGTTCTGGCATTCACAAAATTTATGTTTTGTCTTTTAGCTAAAGAAAAAGTGTTGTGATTTCTCTGCTTCTGGTTTTGAGTTACTCTTTGTTCAGTAATGCACTTTATTTTATTGTCCAAAGAGAGTCAGAGTTAAGTGTAAAGCTTGGGGGTGAGTCCTGCCCTGCCTGGGCCCTGGGAGGCTCAGTCTTCTCTTTTTCAGGGTATAGACCTCAGCCACACCTCCAGTTCTCTCTCCTGCCCTTGGTGTGGCTACACCCTTAGGCTACTAGGTACCATGACCCAGTGAAGGGTTTGTGAGAGCATACCTGCCCAGATCAACACATAGCAGCTGCCATGTCCCCTGGCGCCCGCCCTGCCCCACCTCGGCTCACCTCTGAGCAGGTGCTCCTGGGATACAGCACCCGGCTTACCTCTGAGCAGGTGCTCCTGCTTTAGCTCCATCTTGGGCTGGCTGATGTGCCCCAGCCGGGTTTGGAACAGCTCTGCAGAGGAACCTAATAAAGCGCCTGAATCAACTGCCCTACTCCCAGCGTGTTCCATTGTCTGTGGGTTGTGTCCGGCATCCACTCAGTGAGGGTGATATAACAACTTGTCCTCTGCAGCTGTGTTTGGATCATTTATGGGTAGGGACCCTGCTTCCCCCCCTGCCCAGGCTCCTTGCGCCTGTTCTTCTCATTTAATGTTTGGGATTTTGTAGCTGTTCTTGGGTCTCTGCATCACTGGACAGATGCACCTGGCCAAGCAGCCCAGTGAAGGACAAGAGTCCAGAAGTGAGGCCTAGTGGCCACATGCTACCTTCTCCTGTGTTTGAGTCCTTCCCACACAACAGCCAGGGAACACCATGACCCTTGGGCCCCAGCCTTCCCACTGTATGTAAGAACCACCTTGTCCTTTGATCAGGTGATCTGTTACTCCCTAAACATTCATTAGAAAAAAACAGAAACCCCACTGAGTCTGAAGAGGGTCTCCAGGGCATGAGGCAGACCCATAGGCCAATGAAAAGGGGGCCTGGGCTGTTGGTCTGTGGGGGACACTCCCAGTCTTGCCCCCAAGCATGACTTGTGTTTGGAGAGCAGTGCAGTCCACTGCTGCTCCTGGGTCCAGCCTGAGGCTTTTGCCATTTCAAGTCCTTGAAGAAAACCCCTTTCCTGCTCCCAGGTGCTATGAAATTATAGCTTCTGGACACCCCTCCACCCCCCAAAATCCAGCCAATTATACTTGGACAGAGGATTCAGGTTCCCACCCTGGGCATGTATTTCATACCTGGCTGTGGTGCTGCAGGTGAGATGGGGTCCCTCAGTGCTCAGACCTCAGCACCTCAGCCTGTAGCTTCTAGCACACAGGAATCCCCATTCCCCAAAAGGAGTCTGACTCTATTTGTTAGGCCACTCCATATAATTTGTCCTTAGCAAGGATGATACCACCTCCAACATGGTTTAGAGTTGCACTGACCCTGCAGTGTGCCAGGCTGTCTTGCACACTTCTTGCTAGGAGGGTGCACCTTCCATATTTGTGGCAGAGGGCTCACTCCCTATCACCCCTTAGCCAAGTCTTAGCTCGGTACATTCCAACATCTGGCCCCTTGTGTCTGAGTCATCCTAGGGGTCTGTGCTCATGGTCCCCTGTGTGGCTGTAACAGTGTGGAACCTGCCAGCCCTCTAACCCCCAGGACAATGGAGTGGGACAGAGGGGTGACCCACAGGCTGAGGCTTCAGCGAGCCTTCTCCCAAGTGCACTTCCTCCCCTGTGTGGTCATTTTCTCTAGGACAGTCTTGGCCTCAGTATTGGAAGATGGCCTGGTAGGATCCCATGAGATGTGCATATAAGCGTGTGATTCAAGGACTGGGGGCCTTCTTGGAGGGTTAAGACTGGTGGTCAGAAGACTAGCTGAGAAAACCTGTGCCCTGTGGTGGACACCCAAAAGTAATGCTGTTTAAGAGGACAGCACTGATTTTTTTTTTTTTGAGACAGTTTCACTTTGTCACCCTCTGTAGAGTGCTGTAGTGGCACAGCTCACAGCAACCTCAGACTCTTGGGTTTAAGCAATTCTCTTTGCTCAGCCTCCCAAGGAGCTGGGACTACAAGTGCTGGGCTATTTTTTTCTTGTTGTGGTTTGGCAGCCTGGGCTGGGTTTGAACCCACCAGCCCTGGTGTATATGGCCCGCGCCCTAACTACTAAGCTTCGGGCGCCAAGCTTCAGGGCAGATTCTTCTTTTTTGTAGAGACAGAGTCTCACTTCATCGCCCTCAGTAGAGTGCTGTGGCATCACACAGCTCACAGCAACCTCCAAATCCTGGGCTTAGGCGATTCTCTAGCCTCAGCCTCCCGAGTAGCTGGGACTACAGGCGCCCGTCACAATGCCCGGCTATTTTTTTTGTTGCAGTTTGGCCGGGGCCAGGTTTGAACCCGCCACTTTGGGGTGGCTTCTTAAAGGCAGCAAGTAGTAGCCGGTTCTTGGTCTTTTATTTGTGAATGGCATGGAGGTGTCACACGCACCCGCCTCTAGGGGCGCTCTGGGTCTCTCCAAAGCCCTTGCGTCTTGCCAGTTGTAGCCTTCTGGAGCAGAGAGAAACAGAGCTTCCCGAAAGGGGGGAAGGGGAGGTATCCCACTCTGGCTTCACCCTCGCCCTCTACCCCCTGCTCAGTGTTAGGGAGCAATCCTCCAGGGGCTCAGCCAGTCATTTCCGTTGCTGTTCACTGACTGACCCCCAACTCAGAAATCCCATTGGGTTACTCGTCCCCACATGTTTAGGCATGTCTAGGGGCACTTCTAACTCCTGGACACGGAGCCGCGTGCCTCGACCATGGGTGACAAGAGCCGGCACTGCCCCAGCCCGTCCTCCGGTGAACTCCGCTCCGGAACCCCAGAGAATCGAGGCGCTTACACAAAAGCTTGAGGAGTAGGGCTCTGGGAAGCCACCCTGAAGCGAGCGGGTTCCAGCCCGGCCCAAGAGCAGGCACTGAAAGAGCAGGGCCCTTCTCCCTCCACCGGGCTGGCTTCTGCGACTGCCAGAGCCATGGAGCCGCCGAAAGGTTTCACATGGGCTTGGGCGGACCTGAACGCGCGCAGTACGCTGGGTGAGGGAGTCCTGCACGCAGGGTGGCAAGGGCGGCCCTGGGCGTTGCTGAGTTTTTCTGTAAACGTTGGACCCCTACGAAACTGCCGTGTCCACTTATCGCGAGCCAGCAGGGACCGCAGCGTAGGGCCGTCCGGTCCGGTTCTCCGCTCCAGCCCCGGCCCCACCCCGCCTCCGGTCCCGCCCCCGCCCCGCCCCGCCCCCGGATCTTGCCCCGCCCCCGTCGAGCGCTTTACGGCGGAGGCCGAGCCGCGTGGTGAGTGGCTGTAAGGGGTCAGATGCGACGCTGCGCTCTGCTGCCCAGGCTCGGCCGTCTGGCCCGCCCTTCCCCACGATGGCGGGCGCCGTGGCGCGGGTTCAGTACCTGGCGGGTTTACGCTGCCCGCTCGGGGGTCTGGCAGCGGGCAGGCCCCGCGTGCTGCGCCATGAGGCGGAGGTCTTCCTGTCCACCGGGAGCGAGTTTGTCTACGTGTACGACCAGGAGGGCGGGCTGCTGACCGTGAGCGCCGGGCCCATGGGGCGGGACGGACGGGACAGGGCCGGGGCGGGGACGGGAGAAGGCGGGAGGAGTCGTATTTGTGGAAAGTAAAGGCCAGAGGATCGCACCGACCGCCTGACGTCGCTCTCCTGGCACCCAGGTGGCGTACCGGTTCCCCAGCCGGGTGTGGCACCTGGAGCTCTTGGCTCTCCGCCGGGCGCTCTACGTTCTGTGCGCCCAGAAAGGCATTTACTACTTGTCGCTGGACCGCCCGAGCAGGTGAGGCGTGGGCGTGCCCCATGCGCGTCCCAGCCAGCTGCCCCGAGGCCCCGGGACCTTTGTCACCCCTGCCCTGGTTTCCTCAGATAACATCTTTTGACCTCCACTCTCGGGAGGTCGCCCCAGATTGGTTCAGAATGAAATGAGCAATTCACCGTCGTTGCCCTTGGGGATCGTGGGGTGCGGGTGGGCTCCCGAGTCTACAGCGCCATCTGTGCTGTATTTGCGGCCCCCTCGTCCGCCAGGCGATGTAATTCTTTCTATAAGATCTGTTTTCAGAGAACTCTTAACAAGCGGGGTGAAACTGGTTAAGTGTGCAGGGGGAACAGGATTCTACCCCTTGGGCCCTGGTGGCCTAGTCCTCTCTGGTGAGATACACCTTTCCGGGGAGGGTCTCTAAAAGGGGAAGGAGAGGCTGTGGTTGTAGCCCCAAGAAAGGCGCTATGAACCAGAGTCAAAGATTGGCAAAGACTATCTGGGTCTGAAAGAAGCAAGCACTGGGCAGCTGGGCCCCTTTCCTCAGCACAAAGCTTAGACTATGCACCTGCTGACTGTGAGCTTAAGTCACAGAAAGGTGGCAGGTGCACCTCATGGTCTGAGTCTCAGACCACCATGCTCAGTGCAGAACTGTCTGTTCAACGCTGTTTTTGGAAACCTGGGTATTTCATGTCCAGTATGTCTTCGATTGACAGGTGCTGAGCAGAGTCCAGGGAGCCTGCTAGGGGCTGTGCATGTCACTGTAGGGACTCTCAAGATCAGACCCTATGAAGACCTCTGACCCAACTTGGTCCATTCCAGGTTATCATGAAAAGAATGTGTGTGTCCCACCCTGCCCACTCCTGACCAGCGGTTTCCTTGTTTTCAAAGGTCTATAAACCAGGTCGATGGAAACAGTGAGGACAGCGAATTCCTTTCCTCGGTGGTCCCCGTGGGCCCTGATGCCTGCATCCTCCCTGATGCCTCACTGTGTGCTTTCACCGTGCTTGACGGCACACTTGTCACCCTGGTGCAGGGCCCCACCCAGTGGAAGATGCAGCTGTTTGAGTGTTCCTGTCCAGGGGAGGACCCCAAGCTGGGAGGCCAGATTGGCGAGGTTGAGTTGTCCACCTACACCCCTCCAGCTGGGGTCCTGGGGAAATCTGCAGACCCCCACTTTCTCCCAGTGCTGTGCTGTGTGTCACTGCCAGCCTCTGGGTTCCTGCACGACCGCCTCTGGGGCTCTGGCAGTCTCACATTGAAGGAGACCCTCTTTGGGCTCCTCTTTGGAGCTGATGCCACCCTCCTGGAGTCACCTGTGATCCTCTGCGGTCTCCCTGATGGCCAGCTCTGCTGTATGGTCCTGAAGGCCCTTGTCACCTCCAGGTCAGCCCCAGGTGACCCTAAGGCCCTTGTAAAGATCCTCCATCACCTAGAAGAGCCTGTCATCTTCATAGGAGCCTTGAAGACAGATCCACAAGCTGAGGAGGCTGCAGAGGAGACACCACTGGGTGATGATGTGCACTCTGACTGCCTGGTGGCCCTCGGTCACCATGGCCGGACACTTGCCATCAAAGCCAGCTGGGACAAGTCTGGGATTCTGGTTCCAGAGCTTCGAGAGTACTGCCTGCCAGGCCCTGTGCTCTGCGCTGCCTGTGGCGGGGACAGCCGCCTATACCACAGCACCCCCTCAGACCTCTGTATGGTGGACCTTGCTCCAGGCAGCACCCCTTTGGACCCTACGAAGCCTGATGGGGGCCCAGGAGGCCTGCCTCCTCTGCTCTGCCCAGCCAGTCTGAGCGTCTGCAGCGTCCTCACTCTCTTCGTGTCTAGGACTCCTGAAGGTACAAGCTCCTGTTTAAATGTGAGAAACTGAAAGCTTGGGGGGCCCTTTCCTTTGGCTGTCTTCTCTTCTGTGAATGGGCTTGTCCTCTGTCCAGGGCTGGTTCTTGTTTTACAAACCTGGCAGGTCAGGCTTATCCACACCTGGTACAGCCTAGTGGTTAACTCATGTCCTGTTTTGGGGTTGGGAGTGTCAGGGAGCACCTGGTTGTGCATGTCCCCTGTGGGTTGAGAGGTGTGTAGCTCAGCCTGGGTAGGGCCTGGCCCTGGGCTGGTCTTAGGCTCAAAGCTCCCTGTGTCTGTGTGACCCAGCGTCTCTCTCTTTGATGGATCTTATACAGTGTATTGTCCAGGGGAACTCAGTCTGTTCAGGTCAAGCCTTTTATGCATTTTCTGAAGGCTGGAAAACACCTGTCTGCCCTGCCTGTGAGCCCATCCTTGACTAGAGGTGGGTGGCAGCACAGAGCTCGAGTTTTGAATGTTTTCCCCTAGACAGAACAAGAGAGGTTTGGATGTGGGAGTGAGCGGAAAATACCTACCCTTCCCCAGCATATTTTCCTGTTAGGATGGACTCTGAGTTTGCTCATCTTGCCATGGAAAACATCAACAAGAAAGAAATGCTTTGAGGGGAAAAGGTAGACTTTCCAGCATAGGAAGAAAAGGACCTGGGTATCGCCCACACTGGGGAGGCAGAGTGAGGCAGCAGGAGCCGGGGCTCAGGGACAGGAGAGCAGTGCCTTTGTCTCAAGGACCTTCTTTTCCTCACTTGGACATTTGTCCTGAAGCCTCAGGGGAAACCCTGCCAAATATTGAGCAGGCCCCATGTGTGTCCATGACCAGGTGGCACGGAGCTCCTGGCCCTGTCTGCCAAAGGCCGCCTGATGATTTGCAGCCTGGACCTAAACTCGGAGGCACCTGGCCCCAGGATGACCAGGGCCAGCACAGGCCAAAAAATTAAGGAACTGCTCTCTGGAATTGGCAATGTCTCTGAGAGGTAAGTAGCTGGGCTCTGGCTGGGCTGAGGCTAATGCTATGGTCTTTAAGAGGTAGCATTCTAGGCTTGGCACCTGTGGCTCAAGTGGCTAAGCCACCAGCCACATACACCTGAGCCAGTGGGTTTGTATCCAGCCCAGGTCCGCTAAACAATGACAGCTGCAACCAAAAAATAACTGGGCTTTGTGCCAGGCTCCTATAGTCCCAGCTACCATGTTTCCCCGAAAATAAGACCTACCCCCAAAATAAACCCTACCAGGATTTCTATGCATTTGTTAAATATAAGCCCTACCCCGATAATAAGACCTAGTAATGGGCGTGGCTATGCAGCATATCTGCATAGCCACACTGTGCATTTCAGCATGGAGCAGTAGGGAAGACTGGAATACCTTTTATCTGCCACAGTTCCTTTCTCTGAGCCATTCACACTTGAGCTGGTGTGCGTGTGGTAGCCATGGTTGCAGGCATCTTATTGCACACGTGCTAATGGCTAGGGGAAAGGAGTTCACACATCACTAGTGCCAGCCCCACCAACAAGGTTGGCTCCCCTGTCAGGTTCCAGAAGAAGGTGACTTAACTGTATTTGAATAAATGTAGATTGTTGTATTATACTTAATAAAAATAAGACATCCCCTGAAAATAAGCCCTAGTGTGTTTTCTTAAGAAAAAATAAATATAAGACGGTGTCTTATTTTCGGGGAAACACGGTACTTGGAAAATAGAGGCAGGAGAATCGCTTGAGCCCAGGAGTTGGAGGTTGCTGTGAACTATTATTCCACAGCACTCTATCCAAAGCGACAGCTTGAGGCTCTGTCTCAAAAAAAAAAGAGGTAGCATTCTCTGGGAGCTGTCCTTTCATCTTGACATCTGTGGGTAGGGCAGTCCCGTGCCTGGCATCCTCAGGTGGTGGACAGTGCCAGACTGGCACTTGCCTCTTGGATCCCTTTTGAGAGTCCCAGACGTTGCATTGCCTGGTCACAGGCTGCACCCAAGGCCACTGCCTCTGGAAGATAAAAGGGATACCATTTCTCAGCACCCCCACACCCTCTCCCTAAGGGGTCATGGGACACTGCCCCTGCTCATTCCGCACCCTCCCTGTTGGACACCCCCTCCTCAGAGGCCCTTGTCTCTGGTCCTTCCTCAATGCTAGCCCATAGGGGCTGTCCAAAGAGAACATGTGGGTTCCCCTGGGACCCCTCATTGGCTGCTGTGGTCCTAAGAGCAAAAAAAAAAGTCATGCAGACTCTAGGTCTCAATGGTTGGAACTGTTTCCATAGTTCTGCCACCCACCCCCATCCCTGTGGAGTCTGCAAAGAAGAGATGCCAGCTAGGAACATTTGGGGGAGCTCAGGGTGGGGGTGATGCCAGCTCCTTCACAGGTACCTCTTGTGCCCTGAGCAGACCTGATGTGGGTGATGGCCTTCTGGAGCGCAGTGGACTAGACAGGCAAACCGGGCACAGCACCAGCCCTGTCTTTGTCCTCCTCTGGGGCCAGGGAGGGGGTCTCATTCCTCGGAGGGGCTCACACCCACCTCATACTTGTTATGGGACTGGGTTCCTGTTCTTTCCAGCCTTTGCTATCTCTTCCCTTTCCCCTGGGTGCCACATCTGTTCTTTGCAGAGTATCTTTTCTGAAGAAAGCAGTTGACCAGCGGAACAAGGCCCTGACAAGCCTCAACGAGGCCATGAATGTGAGCTGCGCACTGTTGTCCAGCCGGGAGGGCCCCAAGCCCATCTCCTGCACAACTACCACAGCCTGGAGCCGCCTGCAGCTACAAGATGTGCTGACAGTGACCTGCCTGCTAGAGAACAGCAGCACCTTCAGCCTGGGCCAGGGCTGGGCCTTGTGCATCGAGGTGCTCACCAGCTCCTCTGCCCTGGATCTGGACTCTGCTGGCTCGGCCATCACCTACACCATCCCCATGGACCAGCTCGGCCCTGGCAGCCGGCGGGAGGTGACACTGCCCCTGGGCCCACGGGAGAATGGCACATTCGACCTGCCTGCCACCGTGTCCTGCACTCTTTTCTACAGCCTTCGGGAAGTCGTGGGTGGGGCCCTTGCCCCCTCAGACTCTTTCGAGGACCCCTTTTTGGATGAGGAGCCCCCAGACTTCTTACCTGAGCAGGAGGGCGTCTGCCTGCCCCTCAGCAGACACACAGTTGACCTGCTGCAGACCCTTCGCTTTCCTGGCCTGGCCCCATCCTGCACACAGGCCTCTGCTCTGCTTAGCCCAACGGACCCCGTGGATACCTTCCTGGCAGCTTGTCGGGAGCCAGGCAGCCAACTGGCAGGACCTTCCTCCCTGAGGGCCGCATACCTGCCCCCATCAGTAGCCTGCATCAGGGTGTCTGCAGAGCTGCTCAGGGCTGCTCTTGAAGACAGCTGCTCAGGTTGGTGGCACTCCCTGGCCTCCTGTGGGTTGTTCCCCCCTCTCGTGTGGGTCCTCAGCGCTCTGTTAGGAAAGGAGCTGCATCTGCATTGTGCTCTCTGTTGGGCTCTGGGCTCATGTTGCTCTCCCTCCACCTTTTTTACTTTAAACTTTAATTTTTATTTTTATTTTATTTTTGCGGGGAGGGACAGAGTTTCACTATGTTGCCCTTGATAGAGTCGGTGTCACAGCTCACAGCAACCTCAAACTCTTGGGCTTAAGCGATTCTCTTGCTTCAGTCTCCTAAGTAGCTGGGACTACAGGCACCCACCACAGTGCCCGGCTATTTTTTTGTTGCAGTTGTGATTGCTGTTTAGCTAGTCTGGGCCAGGTTCGAACCCACCTACCTTGGTGCATTTGGCTGGTGCCGTAACCACTGTGCTACTGGCGTCAGGCCAAATTGTGGTTTTTAAAATCTATGTATAGAAGCGTAACCTAAATACAGGGAAGTAGACCTGTGTGGAAGGGTGGCTTGGTGAGTTTCCATGTTGTGAGCGCCTGGGAAGCCTGCGCAGCCATGCCTGAGCCCACGGCCTGGTCAGCAGGGCTGTTTTGGGCTGGACTAGGGTCAGTGTATATCTCTTCTTGTTTGTGGCTGGCTTTTTCTCCCAGGTGTGAGACTGTGAGACTGGTGGATCTTGTGGCAGGATTGGGTCCCGGTTGCAAATGTCATTGTTCTACAAATGTCTTTGGGGGAGTTTCTGGATTTGGATTTGTACAAAGGGTAGTTGCAGCCACCCTGTGGGGAGTACTTGGTGCCAGGTGGTATAGAACTGCCTGTTCTAGGACCAGCCCCCAGGAGCACTGACAGGTCCTTCCAGGGGGTGGGAGGGGCTAGCACTCCTGCTGATTAATCAGAAGGCCACCTTGTAGTAAGGACCAGACCCCCAGGAGCACTGCCAGGTCCTTCCAGGGGTGGGGGGGAGGCTAGCACTCCCCTTGATTAATTAGAAGGCACTTTGCAGTAAACTCCTCCCCAGAGATAGATAGTCAGAGCATGCTCTGACTCCAGCTAGCTATCCAGGCTGCTTACCAAGGGTGGGCTGTGGGCCACTGGGCTCCTGGAGGGGCACCGTGGGATAAGCACCCAATGCCGTGTGGTGGGATCCTTCTGAGCTCTCGGCTGCTGCCTCCTCCAGGTGTGCCCCTGTGCTGTGCCACCTTGCAGTGGCTGCTCGCTGAGAATGCCGCTGTGGACGTTGTGAGGGCCCGAGCACTGTCCTCCATCCAGGGCATGGCCCCAGACGGTGCTGACGTCCAACTCATCGTCCGTGAGGCAAGCAGGGGTCAGCGCTCTTGTCTGTGGGGAGACCCACCTTGACACCAGCAGTTATCAGAGTGGACTCCCTGGGCTGGCAGCTCAGGATCAATCAAATCCTGGGCCCCACACAGACCAGCTTGCTGTGGGGTGGGCCCAGGGGCTATCTGTGAGCTCTCTAGAGGATTCTGGGGTGGTGGGCCCCACCTGCACTTGAGCAAACCTCCCTCAGGCAGGTCTCCGGGAGGACTGCTCTGCCCAACTCTATACCACAAGGTTCCCTTCCCTGGTCCATTACCAAAGAGGCTTCCCTTGGTGCCCCTGGGAAAGGGTGTGTCCCCAGCTCACGGCCCACTAACCCTGCACCACCAGGGGGTGCTGCTGAGCCCCAACTTCTGCACACTTGCCTTCCATGGCCCTCTGGCTGTGGTGCCCAGGGTCACCTCCAGCAGACCCTCATGTCCCACAGGCACAGCTTCCTACAGAGTAGCCCAGACTGCCAGGACTTATATGTGTCCCCAGTGGATGAGCCTGCCCAGCTTGGGGTCTGCACCTGGAGCAAGCCATGGCCCTCTCCCAGAGCCGGTTTCTTGGCTTGCCTCCCCAGCTCTTTCAGGCCAGGTCAGCATCTAGGTCTGGACATCCGTGGACTCTGATGCTGGGGTCTGGCAGTGGCTCTGCAGTCAGTCCTTCCTGAGCCTCTAGGCCCCTGATGTTGCTTGTGTTCCGTGTGTGGAGAACGAGCCAGGGCTTCTGGCCAGGTTTTGTTGTCCAGATCAGTAGCCACAGCCTCCCAGGAGTGCTTCACAACCCTTAGATGGACACAGCAGCTTCTTTGTTCACACAAAAACCCTGCCCTGCTGCCAGGTGATCCATGCTGGACAGCATGGGGTGGGCATCCAGGCCTGCAAGCCTTTGAGGGCATGGGCAGGGCTGCAGGCTACCCACCGTGTCCATGGAGACATGGGCACAGAGGTTGCTTCTCTCAGGGTGGGCTCTCATCTGGCTCAAAGCCCCAGGGGACTTCCTTGGGTCTTGGACACATCTGTCTCCAAAGGGGCTGGCTGGTTCTTCAGGTGGAAAGACCCAGGAGTAGGGTGGGGCCTCATGCGCTGCTGGTAGGAGGCACCGCCCGTGTAGCCTGGCAATGGCTGGTGGGCGGGGCTGTGGGCAGACAGTGAGGGTCCTCCTGTGTCCCAGGTGGCTGTGACTGACCTGTGCCTGGCAGGGCCCATCCAGGCCTTGGAGATACAAGTGGAGAGCTCATCCCTGGCTGACATGTGCAGGGTGCACCATGCTGTCATCAGGCGGATGCAGGTATGTCAGCCAGTGTGACCCTCACGGAAGGAGACTGAAAGTGTCGGGCTGTGCAGCTGCTGACAGTAGGGACTTCGACCACGTGTAGGAAGCTGGGGGAAGAGTCACCTCTCTGCCACCCACTTTAATGTTGTGCAGTTGAGTGGTAGACACCGCTCTCTAGCTGTGCTGTTGAACCCCCAGTAGGCACCCCTAAGTCTAAGGCCTGTCTGAGCCCCTGTGGCCAGTAGACTTCTGTTCGTCTGCCAAGGTCAGCCAGAGGTGTCCTCACTTTCTCCGGCTAAGCAGAGCCCTCATGGAGAGGCTATGCCTTGTGTGTGGTTCCCAAGACAAAGAAGTCTCCTTGTAGTGAGCCTCTGTGTCTCTGCTAAGAATGCAGTTAGCAGCCAGCCCTCCTCAAAGCCCTGGGATTTTGTGCTCTGCCCAGGGCCAGCTTGAGCCAACAGCCACCTGATCTGAGAAGACACTCCCATGTTTCGAGTGAAAGTCTAACTGGAGCCCTCTGCAGGGCAGCTGTCACCACCCACCCATGGCATGGCCCTGGTCCTCGTGGAGACATCCACAGTGGCCACAATAAGGCAGTTATGCAGTTTGTTTTAGACAGGTCCTCCTGAGGTCAGGGAGACCATTGCTGTCTGAGCTGCCAGGTGCCCAGGTGTGCAGCAATAGTGGCTCTTCCCCGTCCTTGGTGGGTGGCACTAAACTACCTTCAAGGATGTGGATACCACTTGAGAGCTCAGATGTTTGGTTGCAATAAGCAAATCAGGTCACCCAGTGCTACAACCCACCATGACTCCACCATGGCCCTGGTGATCTCAGTTGTCACATAGGGTCATGATCCTCGTGACTCCCTCATGTGACACCAGGATGGGGCTGCCTGGGTTCAGGGGTCTATTCTTGACCTTTCAGAGCTGGCAGCAGTGCTGCCCATCAGAGGAGGCTCCATCCACAGGCCACCAGGTTCCATGAACATTCCTATTCTTTTCTGAGAACAGAGCTACAGTCTTTACGTTATGTCCGCATCTCTCTTACAAGGACCAGGCTGCCCCAGTATCCCTTCATAGTTGTCTACACTGTGGCATGGGCTGAGGCCTCCACTCTCCCATGGAGTCCGGGACACGGGTCAGCCACGGGAGTCATGTGCTACTGCTGCCTCTTATGTAGGAATCTCATGGGCTATGGACCTTTGTGTTCTCCCACCCTGAGAGGCCAGCCCTGTGTAGCAGGAGTGTCTCAGTCAGCCCTGACCACAGCTCAGGGTTTTCAGGATCCTACCAGATGGGGTGCATCTCCCTCACACCAGCACTTGCTGGAGTCCTAGGCAGGCTGCTGTCCCTCATTTGTTGGGGTACCAGGGTTTTTTCTCAGTCACTTTGCCCCAGAGGGGCTGTGCTCACTCAGGAGCCTTGCTGTCTAGACTCCTCTGGGAATTTAGATCTAAGTCCAGGGAGCTGTCTGGGCTCCTCAGAGAGTAGAGCTGCTCACACACTCCACATGGGCCCTGCCTGAGTTGCACAGCAGCACCAAGGCTGGTCTGAGAGAAGGGGTGAGTCTGGATCTAGGCAGAGGGAGGCTCTTTGGGGACAGGCAAGAGTCACGCAGTAGCGGAGAGGAACCCAGTAGAAATTCCCACTCAAGTACTGTCAGGCCAGGAGCTATGTCCTGACAGGAAAAAAGGGGAGGAAACAGACGGCTGAGGCAGTGGGCACTGAGTTAATGGAAGGCCAGGCAGGGGAGCAGGGGCAGATAGAGGACGAGGGTCACTCTGTTCCAAGGGGTGGAGGGGATAGCAGCAGGGTCCTGCCAGCCTCCCAATATGGGTGCCCTCTCTAGCGTCCCCCACCCTATGTCCCTGCAGACCATGGTCAAGCAGCAAGCTGCCCGAGGCTCCAGCCCACCTGACCTCCGCATACAGTATCTCCGCGAGATACACACCAACCACGAGGTGAGACACTCAGTGCCCTGTAGCCACTGCCACCTGGGGGGTGCAGTCCTAGGCCTGTCTTAGTACATGGGTCACATTTGTCTCTTGCCCTGCTTCTCCCACCTGAGGGGTGGGTGCTGGACCAGGTAGTATGTCTTCTGTTTTAATTGGACTGTCAGCCACCTCCCAAGTACGATTTTGCAAATGGCAGTTCCCCCAGAGGGACTCCAGTATGAAAATAGGAGAGGTCCAAGGCTGACTGGCTGCCCCCATCTTCAGACTCTGCTGCGGGAGGTACAAGCCCTGCGTGACCGGCTGTGCACAGAGGATGAAACCAGCGCATGTGCCACTGCCCAGAGGCTCCTGCAGGTGTACAGACAGCTGCGAAACCCCAGCCTCATTCTCCTGTGACCAGGTAGGCTCGGCCCCTTACCCAGCCCCTTGCCCTCTGCATTTCCCCAGTTTTCTCTGATAGCCACAGTGCCTTTGTGGTTCACAGAGAAAAACCGGACAGAAGAGGCTACTTTCCCGGCTCCTGACTCAAGAAGTACTCAGTCCTGGCCAGAGCCATGGAAGGTCAGGGGAGGTGAATTCCAGCCACTTGGGAGCAGAATCCACACAAGAGTGCCAAGTAGATTCTGGACCACGCTGGTCATCCTGCCCCAGCTCCCTCCCCTCTCTGTATCACCCTTTCCTCCAGCAGCAATGCACACATTGGTGTGGTCACTCCACACTGGTCACTCCTGGGCAGTCTCCCACCCAGAGCAACAAGCCTGCACCCAGGGCTCATCTGGACTTCTGAGCCAGGGAGGCTAGCAAGAAACAGGTGTTCTGGCCTTGGGGCTCTGGGTGGGTTTGAGTATCTGTGTTGCCACTTTTGCCGCTACCAGGAGAGCAGGAGCACTAGTTGCCCACTGGCTGGGCAGCACTGCCAGGCCAGCCATAGACCCTGGTCCACTGTCCACGTGTGCCCGCCTGCCCACTCTGAGATAAAATGTAGGAGGGGCCCCTGCAACCAAAGCACAAACACCACGTAGGGGCTCCTATGGGTGCCAAAGGTCCTGCCATGGCAAGGAGGGCTGTCAGGTGGCCTGTGGCCAGAACACTCAACTAGTTGTGTCTGGCCGGGGCTGCACCCAGCACTGCACTTGTCTTCAGAGTGCTTGGTGGGCTGTGGAGGGCCCCAGCCTCCTCCCTCCCCAGGTGCTGGTGTTTTAACTGTTTGGGGAGGGACAACTATGTCTGTGTGTCCCCCCAAGGTGCTGTGGCACCATTCCTATGTAAGTGTCTCTAATACATGCGGGAGCCACAAGGCGCTTCTTTGCTGTGACCAACTGTTAAACTTCAGTCCTTGCCTGGTGTTTGTCCCCTTACCGCCGTGAGTCAGCTGGCAGCCCCATCATCCACCCTCCTGGCCTCTGGACAGAGCCACCACTGCTTGGGAGCCCCTAGCCCTGGGGCAATGCTCCTGAGGAGGCTCCCTGAAGTGCCAGTTGCTCTCAACCACCATAGCCATCTGCCCGTCCCCACCACACCTTCACCTCTAGGGAGGGAGGGGCCAGCAGGTGCTGAGTCAGGTTTGTCTCCTTCTCAGGGTACCTGGGAGGGAGTGGGCCCACTTCTCCAAACCTGCTCTTTTAGTAAGGGCCAGCGTCTAGTGTCCCTGGAAGGGCTGCCTTCTCCAGAGGTATTTACTGTACCTGAGGGCCACTATTATCACCCCAGGTGGGAGCTTTAGGCTCCATCCACTGGCTGGTTTTATGCCCATCTTCCTCTCAGTAGCACAGGTTGAAGAGATGGAGTGGGAGCCCATGGGACTTCAGAACAGAAAGCCCCTTGATGAGCCAGCGGAGGACCACATCTGCAGGGCCAGCTTCTTCCTGCCTTGGGAGTGTGACATGGCCAAGGTTGTGTGGTGGCTTCCGTCAGACTTGGCAACCCAACATGCCTACCTTCAATCCCCACTGCAGACCAAGGTGGTCCCAGAGCTGACAGATTTGGGTTGCCTGCATGATTTACCTATGCAGGCCCCAGCCAGATGCCAGTAGGTCTCAGGAGCCAGGGAACCAGACGGGGACGTTCCACAGGGTCACTATCTGACTTGCTGCCCAGTGCTATTGGCCTTAACTGGGAAGGGGGCACCAGCAGGGCACAGGGACATCCCAGTACTCTGGGGGTCTGAGCCAGGTTGGAATCAGCCCCTGGCAGAGGCAGCCTTCTTGGCTGTCCTGACCTCTGTCAGGGTGTCTGCAGGATCACTCATTGAGCCATTAGTGCCGGTCTGGTTAAAAAGCAGTTGCCTTCTGGCTGTAAGGCATCTCGGAAGAGATTGTCATGCCTACTGCTGGCCTGATGCCCTCGCTGCCCCTGTGAGCACCTGAGAGTGACCCTGGGTGGACACTTGTAGGTGAAGGAGGCACACTGGTGTCCAGGAAGGGAAAAGCTGCAAATGTATACACCAGAAAGCTGAGGAGGTGAGTGGAATGATGAGCAAGAAATCTGATGGGGGAGTGGCGCCTGTAGCTCAAAGGAGTAGGGCACCGGCCCCATATGCTGGAGGTGGGGGTTTCCAACCCAGCCCCAGCCAAAAACTGCAAAAAAAAAAGTCTGATGGGGCAGGAAAGGGGGCCACAGGGGACTTCAGCTCAGCCAGGACACAGGAGTGTCGGGGCACTGGGTAAAACTGTTTCTGGGAGGCCCACTCCCACCCCCATGGCACAGCAGCTTAGGGCCACCAGCCTCCTGGGCATGCTTAGCCCTGAAGCTTAGGCTATGCAAGGCCCTCCTCTGGTGACCAGGTGGGCAAGGCTTGCTGGCCAAGGAGGAGTCCAGCAAAGTCTTAGAACCTTGGTCACCTGTTGCAGCTTAGGTCCTGGCTTGGTGCTGTGGCCCCTAGATGGGATGAACAGCCCCTTCTCACCCTACCCCACAGACAGCAGACACCCCTGGCCTGAATGCTCCCCCCTGCACATAGTGGCCACCCACCTCAGCCCCTTCCTTGCCCATCTGGCCTCTTCTGGATTCCCAGGGATCTTTTACCCCCAGTGCCACCCCGGGAGGGCAGGCCCTCTGCAGGTCAGCTCTGCCTCCAGCCACTGCAGGACATGCAGGGTGACCCCCTCGAGATCCTGCTGAGTGGGGGAGCCTGGAGTCCCAAGAGCCTAACCCCAAGGTTCTGCCTGCGCTCTCAGCCTTGGCACCACCAGGGGGCTCTGCAGGCCACCTATCCAGTCATACTCTCACACTGCAAGAGGTGACTAGTCCTGCTGGGGCTAACTGGGACCTAGCTAGCCTGTGTTAGGACTCACATTGGCCTTTTGTCCCTAAGTTTACCCTTTTGCAAGGGCTGGACTAGCAGCAGAGTGGTGGTGGTCTGAGGGCATCCCCATTGGCTGTTTCCCACCCACTAGTACCTTGTGTCCTGGTCCTTAAGACCACTGGCCCCGCTCCCCAGCAGGCCACCTTTCTGGTGGTACTCCCTAGGAAGCTGGGAGGAGCTTGGGGAGACAAGCAGGGACCCTGGCCTCCCCTACGTGTGTACCCTGTGTAACCCCAAGCAGCGCCCCTAGCCCATGAGCAACTGCGTGACAGACACTGTTTAATGGGAACAGGAGACCTCAGTACTCCCAGAGTGCGGCCCCCGTCGGCGTGTCAGCGTCGGCACGCAGCAGACCCGAGGCGCCGCCGCGCAGGTATTTGCCATTCCGGGCCCGGATGGCCACTCGGCCGCGCTCGCGGAACTCAAAGAGGAAGTCCTCGGAGCCCTGGCCGTCGCTGCACACGCTGCCGTGGCTGCCGGTGTTCCAAAACCCGCCGCGGCCTGCGGGGGCACCGGGCGTCGGCGGGGGCGCTCACTGCCGCAGCCCCCGCCCCTCCCCGTCGCCCTTACTCCCGGGACCCCCCACTCTCAGTCCCGCCGCCCACCTTGAATCTGGTACGCGCCATCGCTGAAGCTCAGGTGGAAGACATCGTAGACAGAGCGGTTGGTGTCCAGCTGGTTGGAGCCCCGGCGCTGGCAGACGAAGCCATCCAGGCCACGCAGCACCAAGATGGGCCGGTTGATAAGCTTGAGGGTGAACTCCTCGTCCTTGCCTGGGGGGAGAGGGCGCTGCTGGGGCCACCCTCCCGCCACCTTCCCCATACAGTCTCTAGGAAGAGCCACACCCTGGACTTGGGGGCTAGGATCTGCCATTGCCTAGTGTGCTAAAGGTGCTGTGGAACCTGGGGCACCCACAAAATGTTGAGACTGATCATCTTGACCAATAAGCATAACTATTGCCATGAGGCCAGTAGTTCTTGGGGAGGAGAGTGTGCAGCCCAGTGGACACTGCCCTTGGGAGGAGAACCCAGCCCCAGCCCCTGCCCCCAGGCAGGCAGGTAGGGCTCACCCACAAAATCGCTGATGGCCGCCAGCTGCCCATTCTTCTTCATACACACATAGCGCCCGTTGCTGGCTCTGAGGGCCACCCTCCGGCCACGCCACTCCATCTCAAACATGGTGTTGGCAGAGCTAGAGGGAGCAGGGCAGGGTTCTCTCAGAGCAGCAGGTGGGGTGCAGGGGCTGACCCTCAGGTTCCAGGGTATGAGGCAGGAGCCTGCCTTTCAGACACACCCACTACCATTGAGAGTCACTCCCCACTCCTGACTATACTGCAGAGTGGTCCCAGAGGTGGGGACAGTGGTGATGACAGTGATGGTAGAGGTGGGAGTGATGGTGGGGGTGAGGATAAGGGTGATGGGGGTGAGGATAGGGGTGATGGGGGTGAGGATAGGGGTGATGGTGGATAGTGGTGCAGGTAGCGACAGAGGCAGGGAGGTACACTCACACTTGGGGGGCTGTAGCCTGAATGCCCCCATGGGTGACCAGCGTCCAGTAGCCACCAGTGCTGCAATAGAAGGTACACTTCTTGGTCTCCCGATCAATTTGCATCAGGAAGGTCTCATGGTCCAGTTCTTCGTCCTGATTGGCTGAGACATTGACCCCTAGAGGGAGGAGATGGGGAAGCCCCTCACTCCTCTCCTGGGGGCAGTGAGGGTTGGTGCAGCATGCTTTTGGAGCACCCCTAAATCCAGGGTGTCTCAGCTAGGACCCTCTTGAGAAGATTTAGAAGACACCCCTCAGAGAGCCTGCGAGTCCTGTCCCCAGTGCCATGTGTGCACTTTGTAGACCCTGCACACTGCCCTGAGAGACCCTTGACCTAGCTCTCACCACAGCCCCAAGACCAGCCCTTCTACGCAGCAAATCCCCCACTCTCTGCTAATCGGGTAATCTGCCTGCTCCTCCTTTCTTGACCCAGGACTTAACATGAGCTTCTATTTATAACTCACCCCTAAGCTGCTAGGTGGGCATAGTGGGGTCTCTGTCCTTCTCCATACCATGGCCTAAGTCACCACCAGGGCCTAGGGACCAGCCTGGGTACCAAGCAGGGGATAGCCCCTTCTTACCTCTCTGGCCCCTCACTAATTTGTGCTTGGTCTCCCAGGAGCCCTGAGGCAGGACAAGGCCACCCAGGGCTCTATCTAGAGTTCCTCAGGGGCAGAGGGTACCTGTGCCCAGGTGTGGAGCAGCAGGCATGGGGGTATACACCAGGTCCCTGGCTTCCTCCCACAAACCACATCCCTGTTTCCACGACAGCTGGCCACTCCGAGTGCTGTGGCAGATTGCAGAGCTCTCATAAGGCCAGGGCTCCAGGTATGTCTGGCCTGGGGGATAGGCCTGAGGGTGGGGGCCAGACCCAATGCAGGTCTGCCCTGAGGGAAGGAGGGCACCACCCATAGTGGAGAGGTGGGATCTACTGCCTTTCACCAGCTCCCCAAGGCTGCCCCTCCAGGCCCCCAGGAGGACTCACATGGGTCACTGCTCAGATGCAAAGAAGCAGCCGCACGTGCCCTGAAAGGAGGCACAGTGTTTTGACCACCACTGCCAGCTCCATCATCCCTCCAAAAGATACTGAACTAAGTGGCAGTTGGAATGTCTCTGAAACCGTTCCAGGCCCAAGGCCAGCAGTGAGCAAGACAGACCTAGAGTCCTTGGGAGACACGACAACAGAGGAGTCTAACAGATGGTCTGTGCTGATGGTGCAGTGGCCAAGGCAGGGCGCCCTCCCAGAGCAGGTGCTGGGGGAGAGCACCATCCCGCAGGAGCTGAGGAGAAGTAAGGTCAGAGGTCCTGGGCTGGATGGGTCACACGGCACCTCGTATGGCTCTGGCCACTGCCATGTCACCCACTGCTGTGCTGTTGGTGTGACCCCAGGACTTCCCACACACACTTCCTTCAGACAGGATGCCATCAGGGAGGTCCTCCTCATACAGCCACCTGCTTCTAGGGAACTGAACTTGCAGAGGCAGGGGTAGGAATCCAGATTGGTCTGAGCAAGGCTGGTTTTACCCCATTCTAGGGGGGCTGGTTGAGCAGTAGAAGGGGGGTGCTTTTGTTTTGGCCAGTGAGCATGGAGAAGTATCAGCTAGAATTTGGGAGAAGCCTTATTCCTGAGAAGATAATCAGAGACAGAGCCTCTTTTACCTTTGAACTTAATCCTGCCTGGATGTGAAGCCTAAAACAGCAGCAGCCATTTTGTGACCATGAGGGTGTTGGCCTGAGATCAGAGCTGACCTAGGAGAGCAGTTCAGTGAGGGGTAACAATAGAGGCCTCTGGTAATGCCCCTGAGCTGGTGCTGGTGTCCTGCCTGGGATCTTACCACCTCTGGGCCTCACACTCCCATTTATAGGAAATAATCAGCATCCTTTCTTGCTTGTGGCCAATTTTCTATTACTTGAGAAACGCTGACTATGCTTTCCATCCTCACTACTGAAGGCAAAAACAAGCAAACTGGCTGATAAAGGCAGCAAAAGAAAGTCACCGGGAGAAGAATGCTGGCAAACCCGTGTGCTCACAGACACGCAGGGGGAGTAGACAGGCTCATGGGCTGCCTGACTAGGAAGGTGCCTGGAATCCTGGCACTGCCACCCTGCACCCCACAGATGCTGTGCAGTGTACCCACCAGCTGCCTTGGAATCAAGGGGTCCCATCTCCCCCCTCCATTAGCTCTGCCTCCCCTCTTTGACTGAGATGCCATATCCCACTTTCTCACATCACTGGTTGCCAAGTCAAAGTCTGAAACATCTGGTGAGCTGGGTCATGCCCTCAGCCTTATTGCAAGGGAGGCAGAGATGAGAGTCTAATACTTCCTGCTTCCAAAGTGGGAAGCATGTACTGGCCCTTAGTAGGAGATTCTCCCATTGAAGGGACAGAGTTAGATGCAGGGTGGTCAGGAGATTGGAAAATGGACCACACAGTCACTATCCCTCCACCATCACCACCATTCTGTCCACCTCCTCTATCGCCATAACCATCACCTCCAATAGCAACATCACCAACATCACAACCACCATCACCACTACCACCACCACCATCATCATCACCTTCATCACCACCATCACCTTCACCACCACCACCATCGCCACCATTACCATCACCTTCATCACCATCACCACCACCACTTTCATCACCACTATCACCATCTACCATCATCATCACCACCACCATCACCATCACATTCATCACCACCATCACCTTCACCACCACCATCATCCCCTTCATCATCACTATCACCATCTACCATCATCACCACCACCACCTTCATCACCACTATCACCTTCATCGCCATCACCACCATCACCTTCACCACCACCACCATCACTATCACCTTCATGAACACCATCGCCACCATTACCATCACCTTCATCACCATCACCACCACCACCACTTTCGTCACCACTATCACCATCTACCATCACCTTCATCACCATCATCATCATCACCTCTATCACCATCTACCATCATCACCACCACCATCATCATCATCACCACTATGACCATCTAGCATCATCACCACCACCATCACCATCACCTTCATCACCACCAGCAACATCTACCATCACCACCACTGCTACCACCATCACCACCTCCAAAATCACCTTCAACTTCACCACCATCATCATCACTATCATCACCTCCAGCATCATCGCCAGCATATCCTCCACTATACCACCAGCAGCACCACCACCACCTTCACCATTATCACAACCACTGCCACCCTCACTTTTACCACCACCATCACCTCCACCATCATAACCAGCATTTCCTCCACTATCACCATCGCCCCCAGCACATCCTCCACTGTACCACCAGCAGCACCACCACCACCTCCACCATGATCCAGCACTTCCACCAGTAGCACTGTCACCATCATCATTGCTACCACACCACAGCCATTACCATCACCACTACCATGAGTCTCTTTTGCAAACTGTCAACTTACAAATACCTGTGTCCACAATCTTCAACTCTCACAAAGGAAGCTTTCTTGCTATCATTGCTTCATTTCACCCATTTAACCAACTAAGGATTGCCAAGCATATGGTGTTGGCCCAAGCCAGGAAGTGGCCTATGATGGAAAGGAACAATGTGCATGTCTACTGATGAACCCCAGCACCCGGCCATGTGCCAGGACAGGTGTTCACGATGTGACTTAAATTTCTGTCACTGCAGGACTGGCCCAAGGACCCTGACTACAGGCACAGGCCCCATAGCCATGGCTTAGCACCCCTCTCAGTGCTCAAGGGTGGTCCTCCCCCAGCTGGACCAGGGCAACAGTGTACCCAGATTCCTAAGGTGGGGTAGTGTGCCCTGAGAGGCTGGATGTCCATGGGGACAGGGATTTGGTGGACATGTGGGAACTTCAGGAGGTGAGTGAGCTGGTATTGGCCATTGCTGATGTTGGCCTGACTAAGGTGGTGACTAGACTCAAAGGAAGGGCTGCAGGTGCCAACACGCTCTCCTTTTGTCTTCTCTTGACCTCAGAGCCCCTGGGCCAGGGTGTACCTGGCCACTCTGGGGCATGTGGAGCCAAGAGCTCAGTGGGCAGTGACTGTGACTGGACCAGGGCTTACCCCTCAGCTTACCCCTGGGGCCACCTGGAACCCTCAACTCCCACATGGAGAAGCAGGAACTGCCTGTTTACCCCACAGGCTGCTGAGGGAGCTATCAGAGGCAAGTAACCCGTGCCTAGGGAAATGGGGTGAGACAAGCCACACCCCACTGTGACAGAGATGGTGAGTTCAGGCCCTGAACAGGACTACCTGCCTCCAAGGCAAGCCCCCTATTCCTGGGGCCCAGGCCTCCTCCTCGACTTCCTTTAAAGTCCAAAAAGCAGGTGGAGGAGAAGGGGAGGAATGAGGCCTCCTTCCCACTTTCCCCTGGCAACACCAAACCAGGCTGTGGCCTCCCCAGCTTACACGTCTCCAATCTCAGATTCGATAGGTGCCCATCAAGCACAAGGCTTGGTGGAGACATTCCCCAGCTGTCCTGAGAAAGGTCTGAACCTGTTGCTTCAGTCCTCATTGGGGACCCCCAGGTGCAGCCCAGGGCTCACTATCCTGCACTATGAACAGACACATGTCCATATGGACGTCCCAGCCCAGAACAGACACATGAACACACAGACAGGATGCCACTGCCCTGGGAGGCCCCACACACCCTCTGAGGAGGCTGCTGCCCACAAGGTTACCTTGCCGCACAGAGACATAGCGGTGGTTGGCTGCCACCAGCACCACCTGTGGGTGACTCTCCTCCAGATCAAAGAGCTCGTCCTTGCCAGGCCGCGTGTTACGGCCAGCCTTGAGTGTGCCAGCAGGCCCCACGGGCGCCAGGTAGCGGCCGTCACAGTCCTTGAAGGCCAGCTTGCCTGCCTTGAACTCGAGTGTGTAGCAGGCACGAGCCTCAGGCTCCCAGACGAGGCGGCCGTCGCTGCACAGGTAGCGGCTGTCACAGGTCTTGAGGCAGTAGCGTCGACTCTGGAAGATGAGGGTGAGGAGGGCATCCACACCCCACGGCATGTCACCATCTGCTGCCATCTCGTCCTCCTGAGGGCACAGGTGGACGTAGCGCCGCCGGCTCACACTCAGTAGGTGGGCCTGCGGGTGCAGGGCCAGGTGCACAGTCCACAGCTCAGCCGGAGAGATGGCCGTGGCAAAACAGGAAAGTTGGTCCTCGGTGCCACCGAAGAAGCGGCCGTGTGGCTCCGACTGCAGTGCCCAACGCCCATCAGGCTGTGGCAGGACCAGGAAGCGGCAGTCTCGGCCCGGCTGCTCCGCCTCACAGGACACGCGCCCATCCTCTTCAGCAGACAGGTATCGGCCTAGGTGACTGCTGCGGAACAACACTGCTGCGCCCTGCCCCGGGTCAGGCTCTAGCACCCACGTCTGCTTCCTCTTAAGGCTGGGTGCAGAGGCGTTAACTTTGAAGCCAAAGCTCTCGGCTGTCAGGTAGCGGTCAGTGTCATTGACAAGGCCGAACTGGATCTTCAGCACCTGACGCAGCCCATTGGTCGGCATCTTTGGAACTGGCCAGGTCCCCTCAAGGGTCTAGAGAACTCTCTCCAAGTCCTCAGGGCACCCGTGGCCCCCCAGAGGCCCAGCTCAGCGTAGCTGGCCTGCAGCCCCCAGATCCAGCTGGCGTCATGGACCTGCTGCTCGCTCTGCTGCTGCCTCTGAGCAGCAGCCGTAGCTGCCTGAGCGGCTCTCACAGGGCAGTGGGCAGCGGAGGGCGGGCGGGGAGGGTGGATCAGAGACGAGCCGGCTTAGGAGCCTCGGCCCCTTTCACTGCCTCAGCTTGGATTTCAGCTGCTCCCGGATTGCACTGCAGGGCTGGGGAGCAGGACTGCAGGGCTGGGGAGCAGGAGGACCCCTCTTTGTCCTCCTGGTGTGGGCCCAACCCTGCCTTGGGACCCCCACAGCTCTTGGCCTCTCTCCTTCCTGCTCACCACCTTGGGGGCCGAGACGCTCAACGCAGACCCCCAGCACAACACAGCAGCCCAGGACTTTCCCGATGTAGAAGAAGCTGCCGGGTGGAAAACTCACAGCCGCAACCCGATCGCAGCCCTCCACCCTTGGTGGCCGCCAGGTCCCCAGCAGGATCCAGTTACCACTTCTCTGATTCCTGCTGCCAGGAGCACGGCAAGGCCCCCACCCAGCAGCCTGCAGCCTTTGTCCTGACCACCCCCAGCTGGCTCTCTGGCCTCTGCTCCTGTCCCAGTCTGCAGCCCTAAGGCCTGGCCTTCCCTGGTGGTAGCCTTGGGCCATGGGCTAGAAATGAAGGGGCCAGTGACAGGGCCAGGATCCCATGGGCCCCCAGTGGAGACCTGGCTGGGACGCAGCAGTGAAGCTGTGTATACAGGGGACGATGATACTCACACGTGCAGGAGGCTGGCACACAGCTCCCCCATGGCAGCATGTAGTCACTGGGCTTGGGGCCCAGAGGACCTGTGTCCTGCCAGCCCCTACCATACCCGTGTGCCCTGAATGAGTCTTCCATGTGTTCCCTCCTCCATGGCAAGCTGGGCCTCACTTGGCCTGTGGTGGGCTCAGTAGGTCACCCTGGAGACCCTGGAATTGCTGCTCCCATTGCTGGAGCAGCTGGCCTGGCTTTGGGACTTTATGGAATCCTGGGGACCACGCGGGACAAAGTCTACCTTGTGTTCTTGGGTGACCTTTGGAATCTGGCAGAGGATGAGACCAGCAGGCGGAGAGAGGCTAGAAGCTGACACAACACAACCCCTGGGGGCCCTTAGCCCCAGGCCTGGGGACCTTGGTGGGCCTTGCTTAGCTACACCTGCTGGTTTATCTCCACAGTGGCCAGGAGCCAAGGAGTGAAACCAGAGCTGCCCAGGCAGGGCTGGGACCACCCTCATTGTCTTCTTCCTCAGCACAGTGTATGACCCTTAGCCTCCTTGGGGATCAGGAGTAGGGTACACAGGGCACTTCTGGCCACAGCCTCAGGTCATTCCCCCATCATCTTGAGCCCTCCATCCCCTGGTGACCATGGTGGCTGCAACATGAGGGCCCTGGGATGAGTAGAGGCAGATGTGCATGGGGTCCATAGTCCCCCCATTCTCTGAGCCCTGAGCAACAGCTGTGGCAGGCAAAGTGCACACAGTGCAGAGTGAATGGAGGAGACTGACCCCAACTTCAGGGCAGGGTCGGGAGCCCAGAGACTTCCATGTGCAAGTTCCCCACACTGGCACTGCTGGTCAGCATGCCAAGGGCGGTCTCAGCTTGCCTTGTGGAATAGCCTTGCCCACTTCTGTATCCACACACGTTTATAAGGCCCAGCTCTGTGTGGTCAGGCTGTGCCAGGCACAATCCCATGGAGGTACAGTCTGGGGTTGTACCCCACCAGGAGATAATGCCCTTGTGCCCACATAATCTCCCTACAGCTCCCAGGGAAGGGGGGGCCTGATCTAGTTTCAACACCAGTGATGCTGCCTGAACCTCAGTTGCTCACTGGGTCCTGAGACTGCTCAGTTGGTTTGTGTGTGCTGGGGGAAGTTGGAGGGGCTGCTGTACCCACATGCACCTGGGTGTGGGGACTGGCTGCTCTTCCACACCCCAACTCTTAAGTCAGGCTGTGAAGGTGCTGGGGACATCCTGTCCCTCTGATTAGCATGACACCTCATTAGCACTGCCTGGTGCTGGCAGGGTGTACACAGGCATCAGGTGTGCGGTAGAGGAAGCCTGGCCGCCAGGCACTAATTGGGGCTGGCGCTGGGCAGCCCCTCAGTAGAAAAGCCAGAAGAAGCAGCACCCCTTAACTCTAGAGCCCCACAGCCCCCAAGGAGGGTGGGCTGCCTGGCACTGGTGCAGGTATGTGAGCCAAGGGGAAGGGGGTGAAAGGCCACAAGCCTAGACACCCTGGGAAGGAGTAGTTTGCCAGTTTTTTTTTTTTTTTCATGGCAGAGCCTCAAGTTGTCCCCCTAGGTAGAGTGCTGTCGCATCACAGCTCACAGCAACCTCCAACTACTGGGCTCAAACGAGTCTCCTGCCTTAGCCTCCCAAGTAGCTGGGACCGCAGGCACCCGCCACAACACCCAGCTATTTTTTTTGGTTGCAACCATCATTGTTTGGCGGGCTGGGCTGGATTTGAACCTGCCACCTTAGGTGTATGTGGCTGGCGCCTTAGCTACTTGAGCCACAGGCGCCGAGCCTAGTTTGCCAGTTTCCCTGTTCTCCACCTCATGGCCCCTGCTCCTGCCCAGCTGCCTGCTAGGTCCCTAGCAAGGTTTCGGGCACACAGTAGGTACTTAATAAGTGCCTGTGATTATCCAAGGTGGGGGCCCAGTTCCTGTGTGACAGGCTGAGCTCCTGCAGAGAGATGCTGCATTGCACACACACGTCTGTGGAGCCCGTGCATCTGTGCACCGTGTGGGAGTGAGTGAGGGCAGACATGTCCCAGCCCGGACTGGAGTTGTTGGCATGGACACTGGCTGGGTTGGCCCAGCCCCTGGAGATGTTGTCCTGGATCCCAGCCTCAGAGCCCAGTGGTGACTGCTCAGTAGGGCAGCTCATGCACTGCCCAAGGGTCCCACTTACCCACAAGTGTACACTGCTCACAAAGCCCTTAGTGGCTTGGTGTGCCAGCCCCTTCAGTGTACTTAGGTGACAGGGATAACCTCTTGCACAGAGTCCCCTGGCCAACAGCACCCATGTAGTCACCCACTCAGGGTACACAAATGTGTTTGCCACTGTGACCTGTCCAAGCTGCATTATGGAGGCATTCTGAGTTGCCAGAAGTCTTGAAGTCCTATTTACCCCCCCTGCCCACCTCTGAGCTCAGTGTGGGAGGGAATATGGGTACATTGTGTGCCTGATGCCCAAGCTGCCATCTCCAGCCACCAGACCAGACATGGGCACAGATGCCAGGCCACTTGATGCATCGACTTAAGTATGTTTGACTTGAGAAGAAGATGCCTTTTCCTGATGGGCGCTGAGGGGGCTATGTGGCAAGCGGTGCCTGCAGCCTGCTTCTTGAGAGAGCAGCCAACAGCAGAGGATATAGCCACAGTTGGGTCTGGAAGGCGAAATTGCCTCAGCTGTCATAGGCCAGCAGACAAGGTGAGGGTCTGAGACCCACACCCTACCCCTTTCCTGAGGGTCTAGCCAGGGCCAGAAGCAGAGAGAACCTTGAAAGCCTCCAGGGCCCTGGTGTCCTCTCAGAACCTTCAGGAAACTATTCAATTTCTGGAGATGCTGGGGAATGGGCTTCCCTGACCAAGAGAGGATTCCCCTCTCCACCCAGTTTGCCCCTCTAGGGCTGGGAGGGGAAAGGCCCCAGCCCCCCAACTCCCGCACCCACTGTGTCTAGACTGCTGGCCTTGGATGCTAGAGCCCAGCCTGTGCTCCTGCCAGCATGCTGCCTGCTGCTATGGTGACTGGTGTGTGCTCCAGGCTGGGTGCCCAGCGACCAGTGCTGGTGGCGTGAGCTGGCACAAGCTTGTGTGTGCAGGCTGGGAGAGGCGGCTCCCTGCCCACTTCAGCTGGCCTGGAGCCCTGGAAACTGGGAAACAGAGCCGGGGCAGTCCGGTGGCTGGGGCCTGTACCCTTTACAGCCACAGCCCAGGCCCCCCCTGCTCTAAGCAGTGCCCCAGCCCTCCCTGTGGGGACCAGAGAACACTCCCAGTGCCCAGAAGGTGCCCTGCCCCCAACTCCAACCCCACACCCAGCCACTCTGGCCGGTCCCTTACTGGGCCTCTGCCCCTTGGCGCCTGAGATATTGTTGGGCACAGGCCAGGGCCTCACTTCTGGACCTGTCACCTGCCCCCAGCCAGGGTCCAGTTTGACAGGGCCCAGGGTACTGCCCACAGCTTGGCTGCCTCATGATTTTTTCATGGCTGAGCTCTCACTCCGTTGCAGTTCCACTTACATGGTGAGGGGGCACGCGTTTCTCTTACCCTGGCCTGGGTTGGTTTACTGAGGCCTGTAGGCCTGGGTTTAGGGTGACAGGTTCCACTAGGCCAGGTGGGGGCAGGGGAGTGCTGGGATAAAGGGAAGGGGAAGGGTTCCTGGCCCCCTGCGGTACAGTGTGGCCCCTGCCTGCTCCTGGGAGCACCCACCTCGGCAGCCACTCCCCACTAACCTGTACAGTCTTCTGGACAGGGAGGGAGGAAGAGTGCAGGTGGAGGCCAATGGGTGAGGAAGGGGAGTCCAGAGGCGGCTCTAAGTCCCTGAAAAGACTTCAAAGGCAGAACTGAGGGCATCTCAGCAAGCCCAGAAGCCTAGGATCTTTGCACATGCCTGAGACAGGAGGGGAGTCCTAACAAGAGCATCTGCGTGTGAGCCCTGGCTACATGGGGCTCAGACTGGGGACCAGATCAATTTCCAGAAAGCAGACCATGTTCGCAGCCCACAGGTACCTACAGACATGCAAGTAGACTGCCATAGATGTCTCAACACCTGGTGTGGACAGCCATGAGGCCAGGACTCTGCCTAGTCCCGTCCACATGCGTCTTCTCTTTCACACACACACACACACACACGTTGGCACGCACACCCTGCCACATCTTTCTGCAGAAGTTCAGTCCCATGCAAGGACCAGACCTCCCACATCAAACAATCACAAGCACTTATTAAGTACCCACTGTGCACCAGAAACCTTGCTGGGAACCCAGAAAGGGATTAACTCTACCTTGGACTTCTGAGACAAACCAGAAATGGGCTGTTTCCTGTTTTACCCTGAGTCTGGCTGCACACAGGCCCACCATCACGGGGTCAAACGGTGGGGGTGGAGGACAGCACCACACCATTCAGCTCCAGGGTTCGTCCTGCTCTGCTTTCTAAGAACATCTCATTACTCACAGTTAATGAAACTATATGGACAGTAAGGGAGAGACCTTGGAATTAAAAATATGACAGTTATGACAACAGAATGCAATACATGATACTGGATTAATTCAGGGAAAAATGCTGTGGAGGATGTCATTGGATATGTGTCTTTTTTTTTTTTGAGACAGAGTCTCACTTTGTCACCCTCAGTAGAATGCTATGACATCACAGCTCACAGCAACATCAAACTCTTGGGCAACCAAAAAAAATAACCAGGCGTTGTGGCGGGTGCCTGTGGTCCCAGCTACTTGGGAGGCGGAGGCAGGAGACTCACTTGAGCCCAGGAGTTGGAGGTTGCTGTGAGCTGTGATGCTACAGCACTTTACCCAGGGGGATAGCTTGAGGCTCTGTCTCAAAAAAAAAAAAAAAAAAAGAAAGAAAGAAAGAAAGAAATCATTCAGTCTACTGCATCCTATGGCAGGATACTAATTTCCTGATTTTTTTTTCTTTGAGACAAGAGTCTCACTCTGTCACCCTGGTAGAGTACCAACATGTGATAGCTCATAGCAGCCTCCAATTCTTGGGCTCAAGCGATCCTCTTGCCTCTGTCTCCCAAGTACCTGGGACTACAAGTTCCTGCCACAACATCTGGCTACTTTTTCCATTTTAGTAGACAGGCTGGTCTTGCTTACTCTAGTCTCAAACTCCTGAGCTTAAGCAATCTACCCATCTCAGCATCCCAGAGTGCTAGGATTATAGGCATGAATCACCATGACTGGCCAGCTTGAAATTATATCAAAACTCATAATCAAAGGTTAAGAAGCACAATAACATGAAAAATCCCACTGTCAAGAAAATATCCCACGTGGAGAGAAGGGAAAACTTCTACACAGCTGGTGGGACTGCAAACTAACACTGCCTTTTTGGCAAGAAGTATGGAGAATCCTCAAAGATCTAGAAGTAGAGCTACCATTTGATCCCGCAATCCCATTACTAGGTATCTACCCAGAAGAACAAAAATCATTTTACCACAGACATTTGCACCAGCACATTTATTGGAGCTCATTTCATAATTGCCAAGTCGTGGAAGAAACCCAAATGCCCATCAACCCATGAATGGATTAACAAATGTGGTAGATGTAGACCATGGAATATTATGCAGCCTTTAAAAAGATGGAGATTTTACATCTTTTACATTTACCTGAATGGAGTTGAAATAGTCTTTTTAGTGAATATCATAAGAATAAAAAAAACAAATATCCAATGTACTCCATACTAATATGAAACCAATATATAAAGAATTACATGGCTCGGTGCCTGTGGCTCAAGTGGCTAAGGCACCAGCCACATATACCTAAGGTGGCAGGTTCGAATCCAGCCCAGGCCTGCCAAACAACAATGATGACTGCAATCAAAACAAAGTAGCCAGGTGTTGTGGCAGGCACCTGTGGTCCCAGCTACTTGGGAGGCGGAGGTAGGAGGCTCGCTTGAGCCCAGGAGTTGGAGGTTGCTGTGAGCTGTGATGCCACAGCACTCTACCCAGGGCGACAGCTTGAGGCTCTGTCTCAAAAAAAAAAAAATTACATGCTCAGATGAACAATAAAACACAAATATAATCTAGTGTAGGGGTCAAGGGAGGTGGGGGGAGGACAACTGGCACAAGGAGGGAGGGCATGAGGTGAGAGCTCACCTAATGCGTACACTGTGAGGGTGTAAATAATACCCCCTGGGTTAGGGGACTCTTTTACAACTGGAACCTTATCCTGGGACTGAAAACAATGTAACCTAAAAATTTGGACCCTCATATGAATTTGAAATTAAAACAAAAGAAAAATAAAAAGAAAATATCCCAGAAAGTTTTTTTTAAAAGATAAAAGAAACTGGCTGGGTGCAGTGGCTCATGCCTGTAATCCTAGCACTCTGGGAAGCTGAGGCAGGTGGATTGCTTGAGCTCACAGGTTCAAAACCAGCCAGAGCAAGAGCAAGACTCCATCTCTAAAAATAGCCAGGTGTTGGGGCGGGCACCTGTAATCCCAGCTACTTGGGAGACTGAAGCAAGAGAATCACTTGAATCCAAGAATTTTTTTTTTTTTTGAGACAGAGCCTCAAGCTGTCGCCCTGGGTAGAATGCTGTGGCATCACAGCTCACAGCAACCTCCAAATCCTGGGCTCAAGCGAGTCTCCTACCTCCGCCTCCCAAGTAGCTGGGACCACAGGCGCCTGCCACAATGCCTGGCTATTTTTTGGTTGCAGCTGTCATTGTTGTTTGGCAGGCTTGGGCTGGATTTGAACCCGCCGCCTTAGGTGTATGTGGTTGGCGCCTTAGCCACTTGAGCCACAGGCACTCTACACAGGGCGAGGGCAACAAAGTGAGACCCTGTGTCAAAAATTTAAAAAGTTGGCTTGGCGCCTGTGGCTCAATCGGCTAAGGCACCAGCCACATACACCTAAGGTGGCGGGTTCGAATCCCCAGCCCGGGCCCACCAAACAACAATGATGGCTGCAACCAAAAAATGGCCAGGTGTTGTGGCGGGCGCCTGTGGTCCCAGCTACTTGGGAGGCTGAAGCAGGAGACTCGCTTGAGCCCAGGAGTTGGAGGTTGCTATGAGCTATGATGCCATGGCACTCTACCCAGGGGGATAGCTTGAGGCTCCGTCTCCAAAAAAAAAAAAAAAAGCTAAAAAAAAAGAGGACATTGCATAATCTTTTTTTTTTTTCTTAATAGCTGGGCATTGTCACAGGCAACTATAGTCCCAACTACTTGGGAGGCTAAGGCAAGAGGATTGCTTGAGCTCAAGAGTTTGAGGTTGCTGTGAGCTATGATGCCTCAGCATTCAACCTAAAGGGAACAAAGTGAGGTTCTGTCTCAAAAAAAAAAAGTAGAAGAAATAGTAAGAATGGAGGTCAGAGGCCAAGCATGGTGGCTCACGCCTGTAATCCTAACACTTGGGAGGCCGAGGTGGGTAGACTGCCTGCACTCACAGGTTTGAGCCACAGTGAGAGGTCTCTAAAAATAGCCAAGCATTGTGGCGGCACCTGTAGTCCCAGCTACTTGGGAGGCTGTGGCAAGAGAATCACTTGAGCCCAAGACTTTGAGGTTGCTGTGAGCTAAGACACCACAGCAGTCTACTGGGGGTCACAGAGCAAGCCTCTGTCTCAAAAAGAAAGAAAGAAAGAAAGAATATTGGAGAATTAATTTAGGAAGCATAATGACCAATTAATAGAAATCCCAAGATGGAAAAACACAAAAAGTAAAAGAGGAAAGAAAGAAACTATTAAAAAAAACAATAGGCTCGG
>CAUYQV010033886.1:0-32693 GCA_963574575.1 Galagoides demidoff | reverse complement strand
AACAGGAAGGGAATATACTGTTTCGGCTGCCATGTGGCTATTTCGCCAGAATATGAGTTTTATATTATTTTTGTTAATTTTATAATGTTAAACTGTAATAATAACAAATAATTGCTGAGAAGTGATTATCGAGAACTGCTTATCAAAGTGTGCATTGTTGTCAGGCCCTGCCCTGCCCCAGCCCCTGCCCCCCCACCCATGTTGTCCCACCTTACCTATGTTAAAATCTGGTCACCCTATCTTGAATATAGATGCAAAACTTCTCAACAAAATACCAGTAAACTGAATCAAGTATTATGACCAAGAAATATTCATCCAAGAACACATGGGTGGTTCAATATATGAAAAACAATCAATGTAATATACCACATTAGTAGAATAAGAGGCAAAACCACATGAGGCAGTGGAGCGTAATGGCTAAGAACAGGGTCCCTGGAACAAACTACATGGGTTTCTATACTAGCATAACTACTAACTGTACGATCTAGAGCAAGTCAGAAAATTTTCTAGCCCTATTCCCCCTAGATTGTTGTGAGGAATAAGTTACCATGACGTAAAGCACTTAGAATAGTTCTTGATACACACTATGTGATAGTCAGCAGTTCTCTGTTGTTATTATTTTACTATTTTTCATTTACTAAACTTGCTAGGAATCATAAAAACTATGACTAACCAAACTCCAAAAGTATCTCAATTGATGTATTTCATTTATTATCCTTAAAATCTATAGAACTGTCATTGAGAGTTAACAGATGCTTTCAGACATTAAGATAAGCTCATCAGTGTGAGAAAAAAGTAACATGCTCAAAATCAGTTTCTTGTTCTCCTCAATTTAAATTTGCTCTTCCCCAGTGTTCTTCTCAGAAAATGACAACATCCAGTTTCTCAGGCCAAAAAATTTTAAGTCATCTTTTATTTCATTTTTTCCATGAAATATCATTGTCAATATCAACATCCAATGTGCAAGAAAATTATTCAAAATGTATCCCAATCCAATTGCTTCCTACCTCCCTACCAGTCCAGACTACCATCATCTGTTCTGAATTACTACTGACCTCCTACCTAGCTTCTCTCTTTCACACCTGCCCTCTAGTCTCCCAGGACAGCTCCAATGACACTTTTTAATTGTAAATTAGATCATGACTAATCTTGCCATTCCCTACAGGACCCTATTTAATCTGGTCCCTGGATACCCCTCTAATCCTATTAGCTATGCATTTCCCTCTGCTCTCAGCATTCCAGCCACACCTGATTACTGTGTTTATCCTAACACAACAAAAACATTCTTGCTTTAGGTTCTTTGTATTTAGTATTTCCTCTACCAGAAACTCCCTTACCTGTCAATTCCTGTAGGTTTGTGCTCAAATTTTACCTTGCAGAGAGGCTATTTCCCAGTATTCTATCTAAAAACAGCACCCTGCTGTTCTTTTCTTTCTCTGCTTTATTTTTCTTCATAGCATTGCTTGCCACTTGGCATTACATATTTCTCATGTGTTTATTGCCTGTCTCTTCCCATTAAAGTTAGAATTCCATGATTTTGTATATTTTGTTCACTGTTACATTCTTGGTGCATATAGCAGTATCCAGCACATGGTGAGTGATCAATAAATATTTGGTGAATGAATGAAGAAAAAGTAAATAAGGGTAGGAAAAAGAAAGTATCATCTCTATGTCATTTAGAGAAGCCATATATCTCTGAGAGAATTAGAAAACGTGGCCACTCTCTAGAACTGCTTTTGTTCCCACTAAATTTCTAGGCCCAGTTATAGTTTAAGTATATTCTTAGAACAGCTACCCACATCCTCATTTGTCTCTGCCCCTTAGAACCAAAGGAACTTTACTAAACCTGAAATTGGTACTGGGAATGGGGTGTCAAGTAATAGGTATAAAGAAAATGTCGCACTTTCTATAACCTATTAGGATGGAGGGTAGTGGCACCTTCTCATTCTAGTATAAGAAGGCAGAGTAGAGGGTGTGAGGAGGTAATACTGGAAAGAGAAGCCAGAACACTGTTCTGCAGGGCCTCCCCTCATGGATGTGAGAACTCAGCAAGTGAGATTAGCGACCCAAAGACAAACTCCTTTCCAAAGAATTGAGAGTGTAAACTGATACCTATGGTATCTCCCGGTGCTGTTATATAGCCTACTATCCAGAAGAAGCTGGCTATGGAATACAAGCTTGGCCTGAGTTGGAAACTATGAATAAAGGAACTGCTGCAGATGACAGCAAGGTGGGCCATGGTTCAGTTGCAGAATTGCAGATGTATTTGAGTTGTCTCCCCACCTTTAGCTCTATTGAGAGGTACTGCTGCATTCAGCACCCTGATGGTGTCTATTAAAGCAACCTTTGCCCTGTTACTTTAATAATTGTTGCTAAGAGAATCAGGCAGGCTCCATATGCCTGGTTTACTTAACATAGTAAATGTTTCTCAGTTTCCCCTCTTTGTTATTTGAATTCCTAAGAAGCAATGAAAGTTTTAAAGCTATAATACAAACATCCAATAGATTCAAATAGACAACTCCTGTGCTCTATTCTGCCATGTTCAGCAAACATAAATATCCAAAAATTTAAAATTTAAAAGGATCATTGTTTCTTAATAGTCATTATTTTAAGAACAATAATGATACTTATCTCAATTTTGATTGAAAAGATCCTTATTTACAATTTTTTTTCTTTTTTTTTTTTTGTAGTTTTTGGCCAGGGCTGAGTATGAACCTGCCACCTCCGGCATATGGGGAGGCCACAGGCACCACCCCCTTATTTACAATTTTAAAGCATCTATGTTCATTAGCCACAGGTAAGATGGCATTTAACGGTGATTTAAACAAGGTAGTTTTTTTTCTATCAAGTAAAAGTTAGGTGATCTAGGGGAGTATAAGAAACCGCAATCCTTCCAGCTCACTGTTTTGACATCCTTATGACAAAATCCTTGTTCTCATGGTCCAAGATGGCAGTTAGAGTTCAATTATTACATTATTTTTCTGGGTAGCATAATGGAGAATGGGATGAAGAAGGAGAGAAGGTTCTCACTAGCTGCCTTTTAAAGCAGTTTCCTGGAACGTGCTGCACAACCTGCCTATGTCACATTAGCTAGAAGTTAATCTTAGCTGCAAGGAGAGTGGGAAATGTCTATATTCTGGGTGGCTATGTGCCTAGATAAATATTGGGAGTTATATAACTACGGAAAGGGAAGAATAGATATTGAAGTAAACAACTAGCAATCTGTGCGACATTTCAGGATGGAGCTCTGGAAATTCTCTTTCCCGAGTAGCTTACCCACAGTTGTTGCTAAGGATAAGGAAAGATTAATCCATGTGAATATTAACATATGCATGGCTAGAGGTAGAAAAACATGGAGGTAGGAATTTAGGTTGGAAAGTAGGGATAAAATGTTTTGATTCTTAATATGAATAAGAAAGTAACCATTGATTGGGAAGTACTAATGGGGGGATTGGAAAAGAGAGCTTTGATCTTAATTGATACCTCTACTGCCCTTTATGTAGCAGATGTAGGAGGGTAGCAGGGGTGGGGAGAGTCACTTTTACTAATTAAAGTAGAGGTTGACAAACTATGGTCCTAGGATCAAATCTAGCTCACTATTTTTTTGTAAATAAAGTTTTATTAGAACACAACCATACCTGGGTGCAGTGACTCACACCTATAATCCTAGCCCTCTGGGGGGCTGAGGGAGGATCTCTTGAGTTCAGGAGTTCAAGACCAGCCTGAGTAAGAGCAAGACTCTGTCTCTACTAAAAATAGAAAAAGTAACCAGGTGCTGTGGTGTGTGCCTGTAGCCCCGGCTACTCAGGAAGCTGAGACAGAGGATCACTTGAACCCAGGAGTTTGAGGTTTCTGTGAGCTAAGCCAATGCCAGCAGACTCTGGGCAACAAAATGAGGCTCTGTCTCCCAAAAATAAGGAAAAGAAAAAGAACATAGCCACATTCATTTACATATTGTCTATGGCTGCTTTCATGTTACAATGACAGAGTGGGGTAATTACAACAGAGCCCACAAAGCCAAAAATATTTGCTATCAGCCATTACAAAAAAGTTCGCAGACCTCTGGTTAAACCACCTAGGCAAGGTGCTCCAATCTCTGACTTTAATACTAGATATGTTCTTAAGCAATTTCACATATAGATAACAGAGAATTATAAATATGATTTTACCTATAATCACAAGGATCTAATAGGTGCATATTATGAGGAAAAGGGCAATATTAATTTTCTTAAATAATGAGGTGTCATTTTCCCTGGCTAAGTTCCCATTTATTATTGTAGCTTGTTTGGTTCTCTCTAGACTCTGCATTCTCTTGTTTCCATAAGGCCCCTTGCATGGCTATTGGAGCAATCGAATGTGATCCTTATCTCTAGTAGATAATGATAATATCCTCCAAGGAGTTATATATATTATCCTGCTATTTCTTTACTGTAGAGTGGAGAGATTTAATTTTCTTAAGCTAATTTACCTATTCAAATAAAAGGTCAATGAATAAAAACAAGAAAAGAAAATCATCTTTCAAATTTTAGATCAAATGTCACCTCCTCCATGAGGGCTGCTGTGGTCTTACAGATGGAATCACCTCAGCCTCCTCTGTTTTCCTGCAGCATGCAGGCTGTACCTCCGCAGAATCTGTCACAGTATGCCTTAATTTGAGGTGATCTGTGAACAGATCTATCTCCTTCCTTAAAATTGTGAGCTCCTTAATGGTATAAATTTTAAATTGTTACCTTGATGTGATCAGTGTCTAGCACAAGACCTGACATCTGAAAGATGCTCAAAAAATATTGGCTGGATTGAAATGTGCAAAGGGCAGACTGTTCTCCTCCACCACATCTCCTCTTTCTTCCCCCTTTCAGAGGCTGTCAGATCTGTCTCCAGTCTACCTTGTGCTAGCTGATGTGTTCTCTCCCCCTTCCCCGTCTTGATTTACTTGCTCACTTGCAGATCTATACAAACTAAATGTGGGTGAAAATGTAGCTTTCACGCTGAAAATTTCAAAGTATGGATTTTCTTCTATCTTTAAAAATCCTCATTCTGTGATATCTTTCTTCACTGGACTCTCTTCTTTCTCCATCCTTAGATTACATTCACCTTTATGCACTCCGCCAAGCAGTGAAGCAGAAGAGAAAGAAAAGGAGCTTTGTTTCCCTACATCCTCGGCCTCCCTTCCTCTGTGCTCCATTGATCCAAAATGCCTGGACCTGTTTTGATAAGAACTGACTGATCAGAAGTGCAGCAGCTTCCCTGCCCAGAATTTTAAGCCTCATAACAGGGAAAGTCTTTTATTATTTCTATTCTCATCAAAAAATAGCCTTAGCTACAAGGACATATAATTCTTGTATTTAAAATAACAAACTCATTGAGAAATTAATTATGATGAAAATGAGAACTCATGGGAGTAGATACTCCCGTGATGCCCATCAGAGGCCATGGACCAGCGCTGCCATTGTTAGCAAAGGGGTCCATGATGTCAAAGAATGCAGGCCCTTTTGCCTTTTACTAGTGCTGCTGCTACCAGGGCTCACTCTTAGTATTCTAGCTTCCCAGGCACCCACCAGATGCAGCTGTCTGACTGAAAGGGAAGAAAAATTGATTTCAGTTTCCAACTTGAGAACGCCTGCACTGCCTGACCTTCAACAGAGCTACTTCACTTTCTTGCCAACCCTCGGTCCACAGCCAGAGTTTGCTCTCAGCACTGTTTTGATGTATTTCCTCAGGATTTTTTTCCATCACTTCTTCTCTGTGGCCTCTCATCTTGCCTGGCATTGTGCCCTGACCCCTCTCCAAACCCAGCAGGACCTCCTAGCCAACCAGGAAAATGATGGGCACTCAGAAAAAGTTGCAGCACTGGCTCTTGGCAAACTGACAGACACCAAACCACAGAGGACCAGTGGCTGGGAGAGAATTGGGGCTGCCTGGTTCATCTTTCCTGCCCCAGAATCACTTTGACCCTTGTGAATGAACAGAGACTGGTCCTAAGGTGGAGGTGACGTGGCCTTTAGCAGAACATGTGTCTATTTTTGCCTCCTTTTTTACTTATAAGATGCAAATAACTCGAGGAAGTCACCAATATTCTAAAAGAAAGGGAGAGAGACACTGAATGTCAGAGGAGTGGTAAGAGCTCCCAGCACTGATTGCTTTAGGCTAGAATCATTAAAGATTTGAGAAAGTAGTACAGCAGAACTCAAATTTGATCAGACTTTCCAGCAATAAGATCCAAACTAGATTAGGCAACTCTGTAGTCAAGCAATTACACTTCTCTTTCCAGTGAGTATATCTTACTGTCAGAAGTTGTGGTGGTCTAGGAAATACTCATTTGTACACAGTACTGCTATTCTAGAGCCTTCTATTTATGCCACAGCCCATTCCTCTTTCTCTGGGTCATACCCTAGCAAAAGGTGATTGCATGATGCTCTCAGGCAAGGTTTAGACTATCCTGCTAGAATTAGCACAATGAAGAAACTTAATGTCATCTGCAGGCTGGAAGTCAAGGAAGGAGAGACATGAGATCTAGTTCCAGTTCTATTTTGGCTTGCTTTCTCTCTCTGGACCTCAATTACTTCCCACTACAAGATAAGTAGATTAAATCTTTCTTTAAGGTCCTGCTGCAATAATTCATCTCTAGCTATGTCAAGTGCATCACAACTCTAAAGGCAAGAGGAAAATTATTGGCTCTCAGGCCCACTGATCTCTCTTTGCAGCATGAGCAGAAATTCTTCACCGAAGACCTTACTATATAGCTTTAGACTGGGGCAAAAGGGAGTCATTTTCAAAGAAATCTGTGCTCCAGAGTCCTAAGCATCCTGGACTTGAGAAGTAGAGTCTGTGAGAATCATCTACTTTAAGCATCATACTGGCCTTCGGCTGCCCATCCAGTTTCCTAGACATGGAGCAAGCCTTTTTATGTACCAGGCACTATTAGAAATACAGAAATTAATTAGGTAAGACCATCTTCCAAATCAAGCTCCCAATGTTTGGTAAGAGCAACAATCTAACAAGATAAAATCCCCTAAGGTCCTAGCTGAAGAGTCTTTTTGAACCATTCTGCTCAGGAATGAAATTAAGTACAGGTTCAAAAGAAAGTCTTTGAAATCAGATTTAAATTTGGGCAAGTTAATCTATTGCTATATCTGGCTCCAACCTCTTTGACTTCAAATCTTATTCTCTTTCAGTCCCTTAATAAAAGCCTTGCTCTCTCCTGCTTTTAGTTTCCCTTCTCTAAAATGCTACAACAGTAGTATCTTTCTCCAAGAATTAGCAATATAATGCATGTAAATCTTCACTTTTTTTCTACAAATTTTTTTGAAGGCTTATATGTACTGAGTATTTTGTACTGACGATAACTAAAATAACTAAAGATACAACTTTGAATTTAGATATAGCCTCTCCTCTCATGGATTTGCAGTATGGTGTCAACATTAATTAGATAATATGCAAATAAATGTATACTTTTTTTTTAAGACACCTATTGGCCCAAGCTAGAGTGCCATGGTATCAGCCTCACTTACAGCAACCTCAAACTCCTGGGTTCAAGTGATCCTCCTAACTCAACCTCCCAAGTAGGTGGGACTACAGGTGTATGCTACAATACCTGGCTCATTTTTCTATTTTTAGTGGAAATGGGGTCTTGCTCATGCTCAGGCTGGTCTTGAACTCCTGAGCTCAAGTGATCCCTCCCATCTCAGCCTCCCAGAATGCTAGAATTACAGGGATAAGCCACCGGGCTTGGCCAAATTTATAAGTTTAAACAGTGATAACTGCTACATGTCATTTGGGTCCTCCAGGTAGCAGATGTGGAGACAGAGTTAGAAATATAGGAGATTTATTGGGGGATTACTGTCTGAGAAAAATTGAGGGTGGAGGAAGAAGGGCCTCAGACTGCAGTGCTCTTGTCAAAGGCTTGCCCAAATCAAGC
This sequence comes from Galagoides demidoff, assembly GCA_963574575.1. Taxonomy (NCBI): domain Eukaryota; kingdom Metazoa; phylum Chordata; class Mammalia; order Primates; family Galagidae; genus Galagoides; species Galagoides demidoff. Next base: position 24,775 of record CAUYQV010033886.1, on the reverse strand, counting down.
GGAACCAATAACATCATTATTAAAAGTATAAGCCTGATTTACATAATCATACTTTTGCTCCCTCCATTAAATCTAGACACTTCTGCAGTTGCTTTCGGCTCTTATCAATAACTATGTATTTTATTGCTCTGTTTCAGTCTTATGTTTTATTTTTAAAATTCTTCCATTCACTGAACACAACTTGTACATTTCTGCTCCAAACCACAGCTCATTCTCATCTGCCTGCCTTTCCTGCTGTCTCCCTCTTGTCCCAAACTCTGCTGAAGTCTTCCTGGCCTGCTCCACCTAGTCTGATATTCCCCTTCATTCTGTAATCCCTCTGGTACTAACAGAGCTCTATAAAGCTACGGTTTGTGTTGGAATTTGTGTTTATGTTCTTTTTATGTTATTGTCACTTCTTTTGAATGCTTAGAAATCAGAGACTTCAGAGAGTAATAAGCATTTAGAAGATGAAAGTATAAAGGGTAGCTTATCTTTTCAAGAGAACAGTATTTCTTTTTAAGACTAGCCGAGTACAGTAATGAGAAGAAGGGGAAGAACAGAACAAGGAGTTCGATCTGTAACTGACTGTGAACAACTAATTAAGATAACTCATTACCTTTGGACCAACCAAGAAGCTTAGTTTTTTTTTTTTGTTTGTTTGTTTTTAATAAAAGAGAAAATAGACTGAAATGGGCAAATAATGTAGTTTATTTTAATGGCGAATGAGAGAAAATGCAAAATAAAAACTGTTAGAAAAGCAAAAATTAGTGCTATATGTCAGTGGAAAAATAGCTAATAATGATAGGATCTAAAACGTATTGAGTTCTTACCAGTCACTACTCTAAAAACTTTACATGTATATTAACTCATTTAATAACCACAGCAACACTACAGAGTATAATTTTTATCTTTATTTTATAATTTTTTTTTGAGACAGTCTCACTATGTTGCCCTCAGTAGAGTGCTGTAGTGTCACAGCTCACAGCAACCTCAGACTCTTGGACTTAAGTGATTCTCTCGCCTTAGCCTCCCAAGTACCTGGAACTACAGGTGCCTCCTACAATGCCTGGCTATTTTTCTTGTTGCAGTCAGTTGTCATCGTTGTTTTAGCTGGCCCAGGATGGGTTCGAACTGCCAGCCTCAGTGTATGTGGCCCTGCTCAACTACGGATGCCACCTTCTAATGTTTTATAATGTTACTTTATAATGTTTCTCTAATGAGAAAAAATTTTTTCTTCAGTAGCTAATTACTGAGCCTTTGTTACGCCATGTGGTGAGGAGGGGCAGCTTTTCTGGGGAAAAGCTGACAAAACAGAATGGTTTCAGCAAATGAACTTCACTTCCAGAGGGAAAGTTTGAGTAGCAGGAAATAGAAGGAGAAAATACAGGCAAGGAAGTGGGATTTACAAAGGAGAGACATTCCTACATTCCTACAAATATTTTCCTATATTGCTCTTTTTTGGTTTGAATTTTCTTTTAGTCTCTAATAATGCACCTAACAAACCTGGCCTTGAAGTAAGAACTAGATAGTCCAGCACATTCAGGTTTACTCAGAGATAAATTCTCCTAGGATTTGGAGGGGTGTAAATTACAAGAATTAATGTTAGTCAAAAGAGGCCCTGGTTTCTTTGGATCTAGAGGTAAGTTGAGGGAAGAAGAAGAGTTATTGTGAAGGGAGATTTTGAAACACTAGACTCATGCAGAATGATGCCAGTGCCATTTTCTGAACATGAAAACAGGGACTTGGACCAGAAGCTTTAGAATCCCTAAATTTATCAAAAAAAAAAAAAAAAAAAAATTCCAAAGACTGAGAGAGAACAAAGTATAAAGGTTACATGAAGCCCACGTCAAAGGGGAGGGCCTGAATTTCCACTGAATTGGGGCTAATTCTTCACTATCCAAAACAGAAACACACTTTATCTCCTCTCCTTATCCTTGAGTTACTAGGGGTAGGAAGAATGAGCAAGGCTTTTCTCAAGGAAAAGCTATTCTAACAAAATAACTGTAATTAGTATGAAAGTGAGGAGAGAGAAGCTCTGTTTCTTTTGCAGAATTCAGGGTCTTATTTGCATTTGAAAAACAATCTCATTAGAGATGCATATTAGATTATAGGATATTTTCCAGGAAAATATTTGAGAAGAACCATACCAACCTCTTGCATGTGCATGTGTGCACACACAGAAACACACACTCTTAATTATTTGGTTAAGAGTACACTCTCTTTTTCAACTAAAAAGCATTCAGAAAGTGAGATAGATTGATTGCTGGATTTTCCTAAGTAAAGAGGAAAAGACTTGGGAAGGTTTTAAAAAAAAAGGACTACAGGTTGGAGGTATAGACATTAGGGAAAGCTATGTGACAAGGTTAAGAGAATTGTGAACTTAATGCTGCCTAAAAATAATTGCATTAAAAATCCTTCTAATGAGAGTTAGTTCATTCTATTGACTTAAATTATGATAGAAGTAATTTCTTTTTTTTAAGAATTGTAATTGGGCAGCTACACCAGATCCACATGGGCATCTTCTCCTGATACTAGAAATGCAATTGGATTTTCAACAACAGGGTTCAGTTCATCTAGTGCAGGTGTCCTCAAACTGCGGCCCACCTAGGACATTTATCTGGCCGGCCGGGTGTTTTTGCCACCACTGCCTGTCCTTCTTAGTAGCCGACTCGTCCTGGGGCCCACAGTCCAGCTCTCCAACAGTCTGAGGGACGGTGAACTGGCCCCCTGTTTAAAAAGTTTGAGGACCCCTGATCTAGTGGGTAATCCAAAGAGGTGCCACACAGCTATTATGCACCTTAAACCATCCCAAAATGGTTTACTTGCTTTCATGCTCCTCCTCTAAGCTTTTTACTCTCAGTGAAACCTTTTCACAGGTTAGGCTACTTGTCTACTTTTATTTCCCCTTATCCTTAGTTCTAAAAATATTTCACAGTTTTCTCTGTCCATCAATTATAGAAAATAAAGTTATTTAGATTGCAAAGGATTTTAATTATCATCTCATTCTCTTCCCTCATTTTATAAGTAAGAAAACAAGACCAGATAGGTTACTTTCCCCAGAATCATGGAGCTGGTCAAAGGCAACAGTGATAAAAAGGTGTAGAACACAAGTCCTTTTATTGAAGCTCCTGCTGTGCCACCTGCTCTTGAATAACTTTTTTTTTTTTTTTGAGACAATCTTATTCTGTCACTTGGACTAGAGTACCCCTAACTCACAGCAACTTCAAACTCCTGAGCTTAAGCAATCTTCTTGCCTCAGCCTCCCAAGGGGCTGGGACTACAGGTGCATGCCACCATGCTGAATAATTTTTTTTTTTTTTTGAGACAGAGTCTCACTATGTCACCCTTGGTAGAGTGCCATGGCATCACAGATTACAGCAACCTTAAACTCGTGGGCTTAAGTAATTCTCTTGCCTTAGCCTCCCAAGTAGCTGGGACTATAGGTGCCTGCCATGATGCCCAGCTATTTTTTTAGAGATGGGGGTCTCGCTTTTGCTCAGGCTGGTCTTGAACATGTGAGCTCAGGCAATCCACCCACTTGGCCTCCCAGAGTGCTAGGATGGATAATTTTTTTTCTTTTCTCTTCTCTTCTCTTTTCCTTTCCTTTCTTCTTCTTCATTTTTTTTTTTTTTTTTTAGTAGAGGTCCAGTTTTGCTTTGCTCAGGCTAGACTTGAACTCTGGACCTCAGTAATCCTTGTGCCTTGGGCTTCCAGGGTGCTAGGATCACAGGCATGAGCCGCTATTCTCTGCCTTTCACTAACTTTCATGGAATAGCTTTCTCATCTAATTTTCCCTCTGGGAGCTTTTGCCAGCTCATTATGGGCCCCCTGTGACATGGAGATCAATATAGCACACACACAATATGTTTAGACAAGTTCAATCTCACATGCCCTGATTTGTTTCCTAAACACATTTTGTGGCCTTTTGGCCTAGTTTGCACATTGGGCATATGTCTCACTTTAAGTAGGCTGGCCCAAATGCTTTCCTTCTACAGGAGCCTTAAAATAGGAAAAAGCAACTCAATAGGAAATTGAAATAATACAAGAGTATTCAAAAGAATACAAATAATACAAATGCATAACAGAAAACTAGAAAAGCCATGAACCCATCACCTTACAAACCCTATAATCATTATGTTGTACTTCTTCTAGACTGTTCCCATAGGTATCTCTTTTTAGCATCTTTAGTACTGTTCCTTAACATGATTTAGTTCAAAACCAGTGTTGGAATGGCTCTCTATAAACTGTTTTAACTTTCCTTGGAATCAATGAAAAGACATCCCAAGAACATCAGTACAGCTACAGCCTTACCTGACACAATTGGGAGTTGGGAATGATTTTCTGGCCATTCTATGGTTGCGGGGTTGTGGTAGAGATTGGTAATTACCTCTTTAATAGCTATATATTTAATAGCTATAATTCCCTTTTACCTTACTCAGTAGACTTCAATTTTATTTAAGGAGATTCAGTGCCAAACTTAAAATTGTATTTCCATAACCTCTCTTGTAGTTAGGATTGGCTATATCACTAGATTTGGTGAAAAGATGTAAGCAGAATTTAGAGGGTGGAGTATTGCAAGGAATTCTCTTTAAAGGGAACTGGCTGACTTAGTTGATAAGTATATGTCTGTCTCCCACCCTTCCTCCTTCGTCCTGCCTGTATGGTGGACATGATGCCTGGAGCTGCAGTAACTAACTGGGCAATCTTGAAGATGGAACTACATGCTAAGGATGCTGGCAACTGAGTGAATAAGGCTAGGGCATTGATGACACTGTGCTGCTGCTGCTCTACCAGCTCTGAACTACCAACTTTTCAACTTAATGTTACTTGTGAGAAAAGAACATTTACATCTCATTTAAACCACAATTCTATCATGTTTTTTTTTTTTCCCCCAAGACAGAGTCTCACTATGGCACTCTTGGTACAGTGCCATGGCATCACAACTCACAGCGACCTCAAACTCTTGGGCTTAAGTGATTCTTGCTTCAGCCTCCCAAGTAGCTGTATCATTTTTTTTTTTATTTAAAACAAAAAATTACTACATTGTGACCACATAAATGATCACACAAGACAGGGATTGACAGTACACTCTGCAAGAGGTGAGGCTACCCATGGATGCAGGATAGCCCCGAGCACTTCTCGCAGAATCCTTTTATTGAGAAGATACATAATAGACGGAAAGATTACTAAGTAAAGACATGCAGGGGCTGTGTGCTCCGGGAAATGATCTCATAGGTGCCAACAGAGTATGTACTCAAGGAAATGATCTTCAAGGGTCGTATGGAAATGATCTTCAAAATACTAAATGTAATTTTTCTCCACTAATCCTTTAAGGAACTGTCATAAAATGCTCAATGTTTAACAATAGCCTTATTACTACAGGACTGAACTTTGTTCCTTCAGGATTACTGAGTTACTTGGTGGCTTGCTTTCCAAGTCACAAAGCATTTCCAGGCTTGCCAGGAGAATGTCTTGTTCTCAGTAATTCCTCAGATGAGTTATGATATTGGTGACTGTTGTAGTAAGTATGATGTTTAATCCTCTATATTACTAGTTACTGTAGGAGTCAAATAACTCTGAAATGCTTGTGAGGAACAATTCCTTTGAACACTGTCTTTAAATGCCCTAATTATTCCTCTGAGCCTGGATCTCTTGGGATTTCAAGTAACCAGTTCCTCTATGCACCTCATAGCTCATACAGTGGTAGCTTGGTAGAGGCAGAAACTCAATCTTTGGACTCTTTGGGCCTGACTTTCTGGACTTCCAGTACTGGGCTCTTTCCCTCTTAGCCTGCTTCTATTTCCAGTTGTATTCCTGATTAGTCCTGGCTTTGTCTGGGAAGCTGCTGATGCTTCTAAATCTCATGTCCCTTCCCCAACTCTCATCCCCACCTTAATTTGGTTTGTGTACCTGCTAGGGATTATTCTGGCATACTTTTTACCAAATGCTTAATAAAAGATTTATATGTACTACTCTTTTGTAGGACATTCTCTAAGATCCTCCTCAAATGATTTTTATCTAAAATTTCCGTGTTTATTTTCCCCCTTCCAAACAGTCTCTATTAAACTGAGCGACTGGTTCCTACATGGTTCCAGTAAGAGGTAATCATGGCAAATTAAACCCAATCTAAAATCTATGCATGGGTTGCTAATTAAGATGCTCCTGTTCCTACAAAGTTTTTTCCAGAAGGTTAGGCATAGAAATAGAGAGGAACTATTTCATTTTATTCATTTTACCTCTTAATATTTCCAATCAAGTTATGATTTTGGTAATACATACTATCTTTAGGATCCATATTTACTTAATGGCTAAGTGATAACTTTCATACCACTCTAAAATATCCAATACATGAAGAGAAATAAGCAATGAAAGATAAATTATTAAATATCAGTATTGGTACCACTGGATTTTAGTGGCAAATAAAATTCTTCCATAGGCTATTACTCAATATAATTAAATTATTTTGGGAGAGTATTTCTACTCAGTTCTAGTGGCTATCTTTTACTGAAGCTCATAGAAAAGTAAACTTCTTGGTTCAGATTCCTGTCTAACAAGGCATTCATTACTGACTAATGTGATTTAAGTTGGCTCAAGTGTACTCCCACTTTCGAAAGAACCTGACTTGAGATAGAGAAACAGAAGAGCTTGCCATGACTGCCCCTTGCAGGAATGGGTCAGAGAAGAATGACTTGGAGGGGAGAGAGGGCTACCTCAAGGGCTCTTACACAAGTGTCTCATGTCAGCTCTCGGAGACTCATCATCACCCTCTACAAATTGGAAATTGCTATGCAAGATATCACAAAGGCAATCTACTTTAACAGGGGTAGCTGTAAGACTTGGGTCCCTTAATAGTTTCCTTCTCTGTATTTAAAGACTGCTCAGAAGATATAATCCAGGATTAAACCATTTTTCCCTTACCTTTTTTTTCTCTTTATTATGCAGGACAATTTTGCACTCATGTTCCCCAGCTCCTACCTCCATGATGACTTGGCAAACAAAAGCCATTCTTGCTATGAGGACCCGCTCTCAAAATTATACATAACCACAAAACACTACTTTCTCTCACACATAGATAAAAGGCAAAATAAAAATGTTCCAAATCAGTTCAGGTTGTGGATAACTTTTTTCTTCTATTTTCAGTCTTCCCATATTTTATTTGATTATAATACATATTAATAAGTTCTAACATTTCCTGAACACTGACTCTGGGCCAGGTACTTGACTAAGCACTTATTTTTTCTCACTTAATCCTCTTTATAAATCTGTGAATTTACATATTAAGAAACCAAAGAAATTAAGTATCTTATCAGTGGGTACCCTGATCTAACAGGACTCTCAGCAACTACATTTATTTTGATAATGGAAAAAAGTACACGTTCTAAAAAAATATTGGCTCGGCGCCTGTGGCTAAAGTAGCTAAGGCGCCAGCCACATACACCTAAGGTGGCGGGTTCAAATCCAGCCCGGGCCTGCCAAACAATAATAATGGCTGCAACCAAAAAATAGCCAGGCATTGTGGTGGGCACCTGTAGTCCCAGCTACTTTGGAGGCTGAGACAGGAGACTCGCTTGAGCCCAGGAGTTGGAGGTTGCTGTGAGCAGTGAAGCCATGGCACTCTATCCAGGGGGACAGCTTGAGGCTCTGTCTCAAAAAAAAAAAAAATATTATGGGATTGTTACTGAATCAAACCAAGGTCCGCTTATTCAGCGCAGTAAAGCCAGAGCCTGAAGTCAAGACTTGCAGTGAGAGAAAAAGGCTTTTATCATAGGGTACCAAGCAAGGAATACCAGCAGCTGTCTCTTAAGAATAGGACTCCCCAGGGTTTTTAAAGGCAGGAGGAGTTCATTTAAGTCAGGCAAAACCTCAAGGTAAATCAATATATGATTCTATATGGTTGTTATTCATTGGCCTGGGCCAAAAGGCAGAATTATCCTAAGTAAGGGGATAGGGTGGATATAGACGGATTCAGGGATTCTTTCTTCTTTTAAGTTTTGGACATTTATTAATCAGTATAATCTTCGACCACAATACATGATTTCATGTGTTTAGAAGAGGAATATTTGCTGGTTAAGTGGAAAATTGTGTGGATAGCTTCTGGAAGACCCTCATTCTAAGCAGCTTTCCTATAAAACATTTGTTTTAGAAGTCTGGACCTTTTTTCTTCAGTTGGCTACATTCCATATTCACTGAATAGAGCTCATTTTGCTCATTGGGACCCAATTTGTTCCAGGTTTTTGTGGGGGAAAAAAATCCTCATGACCCTGACAAGAGTATGGCCATTTTGAGAGATAGCTAGTGAGAGAAAGCAGGCCAAAAACCAAACTGCATGACCACAGCAACTCCCCCTCTCCACACTTCTGTAAATCCTCCTGACCTGATAAGAGCCATCTTGGGAGGACAGCTAGTGACAGAAAGCAGATCAGAGACCTAATGGCATGGTTATAGCAACTTCTTCCCCATACTCCTGGAATGCTTCAAGGCTGATGTGCCTGGGAAACATCGGAACAAGCTGTCTCCTACTCTGGTCCTGGCTCTCACTAGAGATAAGGCCCTGGTGCAAGATTAACACCTTTGTGGAAGAAAGTAATTCTAAGATCCATCCTTGACACAGCATCAATCACTCTGCAGGGAAAAAAAATGACTTCCCTCACCTCTCATAACCCCCTCCCACAGGCCAGCTACACTAATAAAAGTCTCTTGAAACTGTGAGAGCGAACCGACTCCTGGTCACTCTACTCTTTTCTAATTAAGTCTTTCCTTACCCCCTGGACGGGCCTCCTCTCCTTTTTGCAGACCCTCCTCACCTGGACTCTACCCCTAAATCTCTCAGGTCCTGAGTTATTCTTTCTGTCTCAACCAACATCACATTGAACAATGCCAGACACAAGACATACAGTGCTTCTCCAGTACCTCCAGCTCCAGTAAGTAGAAAGAGAGGGATCAGGCTTAGAAATTTCTTGGCCTAAGGATCTGGCAAAGCAAGGTTAGGGCAGGGACCTCCAGCCTAAAAGGAAAGAAAAATAAACCTGCGTGCCAAGGTCATGGGCTAAACCTGCACCAAGACTACATTGACATCCAAAATCACCCCCAGAGACTCTTGATTTGGCAGAAAGGAATCGTATGATGTGTGTGACCAGAAAGAAATGTTAAAATGAGTGTGATAGGCCTCTCAGGGGGAAATTTAGAACAAAGAATGGTGATCAGTTTCTCAGTTCCCCCTTAACTGACTTTTTTGTCAATGGTGACTTGTGAAAAATGATTGAAGAAGTTGCCTTCTTGTCAAGTTGCCTTCTTTTCTTTTCTTTTCTTTTCTTTTATTTTATTGAGACTGAATCTCCCTCAGTCATCCTGGGGTTGAATGCCATGGCAGCATGGTTTACAGCAACCTCAAACTCTTGGGCTCAAGAGACTATCTTGCCTACCAGGTAGCTGAAACTACAGGCACCCAGAACAATGCTTGGCTATTTTTAGAGATGGGGTCTTGCTCGTACTCAGGCTGGTCTGGAACTCCTAAGCTCAGGCAATCCACCTGCCTCAGCCTCCCAGAGTGCTAGGATTATAGGCATGAGCCACAGACCTGGCCAAATTGCCTACTTTTAGTTTCTATAGGGAATTGAAACACCTCATAATGCTGGCGACAGCTGGCTGGCTTGGAAGGCCATGTTCTCATTAAGTTCCTCATGTATGTTTCACAGTTAGGTACCCAGAATTTCCCCTGAAGGGACTGAAGATTTCTCTTTATTTTTATGCTTAGGGAACTCCACAAGCTCCTCAGAAGGGTCTCCCTGCTTTGTCTCAGAATGGTGAAATTACAAACTTTAGTCATGGATTTACCTAGTAAAACGAACTGTTGTAAAAATGAGTACAGTGGTTCAAAAGCCTGGATTCTGGAACCAGAACTCATGAGCTTGTCACCCAGCCTCCCATCTTTCTAGGTCTATGACCCTGAACATAACTTCTCCATGCTGTACTTTCTCATCTAAAAATAGAGATAATAATAGCACATACTATTGGGTCATTGTGAAGATTTAAATTTATTATAATATGTATGAGGACTGGTAAATTCTAAGTGTTATGAAAGTATTTGCTATTATTATTTATTATTTTATTCCAAGATATCGTAAAGCCAGGCTTGTATTCTCTGATATTGTGAAATATAGTATTTGGTTTTAGTCTTGTTTCCTGGCACACATTTCCTAAAACCCTTGAAATCTCCAAAATGATAATAACTGGCTGGCTGGGGGCTCCTGAATAGCCTTAGGATGGAGGCTGGTAGCCAGTGAATCAATTTTCTGATTAGAACAGTGTTTTTCAACCTTTTTTTATCTCACAGCACATTTGAACCTATAGTTAAATTTCCCCAGCACACTTATATTATGTTTATTTTTAAAAAGGTAAAAAAAAAGAATATACTTATTGTGCTTGAAACTTCTTTTGAAAATAACTTAATGAATGATCTTTTTTTTTTTTTGAGGAGGAGCCTCAAGCTATCCCCCTGGGTAGAGTGCCATGGCATCACAGCTCACAGCAACCTCCAACTCCTGGGCTCAAGCGAGTCTCCTGCCTCCGCCTCCCAAGTAGCTGGGACCACAGGCGCCCGCCACAACGCCCAGCCATCTTTTGGTTGCAGCCATTATTGTTGTTTGGTGGGCTCGGGCTGGGAATTCGAACCCACTACCTTAGGTGTACGTGACTGACACCTTAGCCAATTGAGCCACAGGCGCCAAGCCGAAAGACCTATTTTTAAATTTTTTCTTTTTTTTTTTTGTTTCCATCCTCTACTTACTGAATAGGAGGACTTTTTTTTTTTTTTTTTAAGTTAAATGTTAGCTGTGTACATTAATGCAATCATGGGGTACAGTGTGGTGTTTTCATACACAGTTTGAAATATTTTCATTAGACTGGTTAACTAGCCTTTATGTCCTTTTTATTTTTTGAGACAGAGGCTCATTTTGTCACCCTCGGTAGAGTGCTATGGCGTCACAGCTAACAGCAACCTCCAGCTCTTGGGCTTAGGTGATTCTCTTGCCTCAGCCTCCCGAGTAGCTGGGACTATAGGCATTCGCCACAATGCCCAGCTATTTTTTGTTCCAGTTTGGTCCGGGCTGGGTTTGAGCCCACCACCCTCGGTATTTGGGGCTGGCGCCCTACTCACTGAGCCACAGACGCCACCCAGGACCTTAAATGATTTGGTTAAAGGTTCTTAAAGAGTCTGAAGGACGGATTGAACAAGTGCTTTTGTCTAAAGCTAGGCTGTAGATAGATGTCATTTGGAAGTGTTGTTAGTAATGTTTTGCCATAAGCATGTTATTCTTATGCTGCCTAAAATTTAAAAATGTTTTAGTTTAACTCTAAAATAATTTTGAAAAAGTTTGTGTACCACAAAGTACTGTAGGTGCTTTGTAAAATAGTCTTAGCTATGTTTTTGTTACTCTAATTCTCAGGATTTTAAAATAAGTCATTACAGATTGACACAGACATGATGCCACCAGTTCCACACATAAGTCCTTAACACGTGAGTCTGGACTTGATGGCTCAAAGTCCTGGGATTGCAGGCGTAATCCCAGCACTTTCAGAGGTAAAGGTAGGAGGATTATTTGAGGTCAGGAATTCAAGACCAGCCTGAACAGCATAGCAAGACCCCTATCTCTACAAAAAAAAAAAAAAAAATTAAGTACTTAACACATGATTCTGAAAACTGGCATTGAAGTAAAATAAGTACCTAACATAAATTTTGTTACACGCACAAAATCATTGACAATTTAGTATAGAATTAACCTTCTGGCTATGTGTATAAGGTGTATATGAAACATGAATGAAGGGTAAACTTAGATCCCTTCCCAAAGATACCTTATTATGTACATGCACATGTTTCAAAATTTGAAAAATTACGAAATATCTCCAGTCTCAAGCATTTTGGATAAGGGATAGGAAATCTGTACTGCTAAAAATAATTTTTAAATACAATGCAAAGGACTGGGTGCAGTGGCTCACCTGTCATCCTAGCACTCTGAGAGGCCAAGGCAGATGAATTGCTTGAGCTCAGGAGTTTGAGACCAGCCTGAGCAAGAGTGAGACATGGACTCTGCTAAAAATAGAAAAATTAGCCAGGCATAGTGGCAGGTACCTATAGTCTCAGCTACTTGGGAGGCTGAGGCAAGAGGAATGATCTCTTGTACACAAGAGTTTGAAGTTGCTGTGAGCTATGATACCTCAGGGTGACAGAGTAAGACTGTCAAAAAAGAAAACAACCACAACAAGGAGAAAATCAGTTTTATTTTTACTCCAAAAGGTAGAGTAAAAAGGCAAACACAACAAATTGTATACATTAAATATGTACAGTTTTTTATATGAATTATACCTTAATATAGCATGGAGGGAAAAGTTTATTAAAAATACACAGCTGATAAAACCCAATTTCCTTTTATTCATACATAGCATATTGGAATTATAGAACTAATTTCTAAACTAAGTTAGAAAGAATCTGTGTACATCAAAAGTTTCACAAATACTATTCATTTAGGATTTGGCAGCAATGCATTTAATAATTTGGTTTCCTCTTTACTAGCCCAGCATTGTGGGGCATTCCAAAAGTTCATAAACATATGTGCTTATGATTTGGTGGATTCTTGAGAGCCGCTAAAGCTCGTGTGCTCTCTGTGACTATACAAAGGCTTCTCTTTGTTTTCTTTTTTTTTTTGAGACATATGCCATTTGGGTACCTCCCCTTAAGTTGTAGTCTTTCTAAATTGTCCATGGACAGAGCAGAGCCTTGTGGAGCGTGAACTCTGCAGCCGTTTACATCATCTTGGGCATGTTACCTCTCTCGGCCTCAGTTTTATTACTTAAAACGTGGACAATCATTGTAGCTCTTTCAAAGGGTAGTGATTAGGAGTTACTTAGGTGGAGGGTTCATGCATCTGAAGGCTGTGGTACTTGAGTTTTCTGTAGTTACCAGCTTTATCAGAAATTGCCACACAGCAACTTGTTGGTCTATTGCTGTAGGTTTTGTCTTTGAGCACTATCTGTAGGCATACTGTCTATGGTAATAAAATCTTGAGCCACAAAATAAAACCTCACTTAGTTGAATTGATTTAATGTGAGATGATTTTGTATTGTTTTACAATGATATAGTGATATTTGCTATATCAGTTGTCATTTATGTCTTGTATTTAAGAAAATGTCACAAAACTTGGTGGAACCTGATTCTTTTCTCTGCAGAGTATCTTTAGAAGATCTGTACAATGGCAAGACAACCAAACTACAGCTTAGCAAGAACGTGCTCTGCAGCGCGTGCAGCGGGTAAGTGTGTTCTGGTTGACACGGAGTGTTTCGTGTGTTGCAGTGACACGCTGAAAAGTCTGTACCTGGTACAAACTTTGCATAATTTAAAATTTGCTACCCAGTAGAACACTTTGTAATGCTTCTGAAAGTCATGACGAAGGTAAAAACACAATTTTTGTTTGTCAGGCTAACTGGAATTGTCTATGGGCTAAAACCTAATTTATACTTTGCTTGCTTTAGGCAAGGTGGAAAGTCTGGAGCTGTTCAGAAGTGCAGTGCTTGTCGAGGTCGAGGTGTCCGAATCATGATCCGACAGCTGGCTCCAGGAATGGTACAGCAGATGCAGTCTGTGTGCTCCGATTGTAATGGAGAAGGTATCTCTGCTGGGATGGGTTGGGAATTCAGAAATTGGAGCAGTGTATAATTTGTCTTTTTCAAATGGGTGTTTGTTCATCTTATAAAAGAAAAGCGTGCAAATAATTGTTCAACTGTGCATAGGTCCAGTGAGCACAGAGAAACAGTAAATTTGTGTTACATTTAATGAAAGATTAGTCTTTAATTCCACAAAGATGAACAAGATAATTATTTGCCCCTTTGTGTTTTCAGAGGTTCTATTTAATAAAGGAGGTAGCAGATTGTTGAGTTATTCTGATTAAGTAGAAGATTTAACTGTATGCTTTAGTTAACTTTTTTTTTTTTTGAGACAGAGTCTTACTATGTCACCCTTGGTAGAGTGTTGTGGTGTCACAGCTCACAGCAACCTCAAACTCTTGGGTTTAAGTGATTCTCTTACCTCTGCCTCCAGAGTAGCTAGGACTACAGTCACCTGCCATAGCGTCCAGCTCTTTTGTGGTTGCAGTTGTCATTGTTGATTAGCAGGCTTGGGCTGAGCTCAAACGCTCCAGGACGCCCTACTCACTGAGCTATGGGTGCTGAGCCACTTTAGTTAACTTTGGGGGTGGGTATTGGGGTGGAAGCTCTTTTCACACAAGTATTTTATTTTTTGCCAGCAGAGTTGCACTGCAGGATCACAGAAGTATTTTCGGCTTTGTTAGTCAAATAGTTTGTGTCACAATTACCTTTTAGTGTTTTGATAACCACAATTCATAAACAAATAATTGTGGCTGTGCTCTAATACCCTATATACAAAAACAAGTAGCTTTCCCAATTTGGCCTGTGTAAAACCCCTATTCTACAGCAGTGCTATCTATGGAATATTTTTTTCTTCAATGATGGAAATGTTTTTCTGTATCTTCAGTGTCCAGTATGGTAGTCTCTTGTCACCTGTAGCTATTAAGTACTTAAACTGTTGCTAATGTTACCAAATTCTAAATTTTAATTAAACTTAAAAAATAGCTGCAGGTGGCTAGTGGCTGGCATGGACAGTACAGTTCTAGAGTATCCTTTCCAAGTTGCTTCTAGAAGTTAAGAGATAATTCTGAAAATCTGTATATTCCTTTCCATTCCGCCAAGGATGTCCAAACTTTTTTCCTTCCTCTGCCATACATTGGAAGAATAAGAGTTGTCTTGGGCCACACATTAAATACACAAACACAAACAAAAGCTCATTAGCCAAAAAAGGGTCAGTTCATACTGACACCACCAATAGCAAAAAAAAGTCCTCAAAAAATCACCATGCAGTCAATGGACAGCAGGTTGGACACCTTGCAAGTTAAGCATCTCCGTGTATTTTACCTCATTCAAGTTGTTAACAATTCCTGCTATCAGGAGGCCAACATTAACTGAAGTCTCTTCCCATGTATCATTATCATTTTGAAGAACTGGTGTTTTACAGAACATACTTTGCAGAAATACTATTCTGAAAATGGTCCCTGAAGTCATCGATTATATACATCTTCTAATATTGGTGACTCAAGCCTGCAACCCTAACACTCTTCTAAGCACTAAAATGTGCTGATAAGCAGCCATTAGAAAGAGCTGGTTTCCATACCCTGTACAATTTCAGAGCCTCAAGCTGTTGCCCTGGGTAGAGTGCTGTGGCATCACAGCTCATAGCAACCTCCAGCTCCTGGGCTTAAGCGATTCTTTTTCCTCAGCCTCCCAAGTAGCTAGGACTACGGCACCCACCACACTGCCTGGCTATTTTTTGGTTGTATTTGTCATTGTTGTTTGGCAGGCCCAGGCTGGATTCAAACCCTCCAGGTCTGGTGTATGTGGCTGGTGCCTTAGCCACTTGAGCTATAGGCATGGATCCAGTTTTATTTTATGAAAACATACTAAAATATTTCAAACAAATGCATAGAAGAGAAAAGCTGTATTGTCCTAAACATGGTATGAACATACTCATGCTCCCTAAAATTAGCCATCTCTAATTAATTGGTTTGGGGAGTTCTCAATGATAGCGTACCTAAATAAAGGGAGATTGAAAGTAGAACATGTGAATAACATGTAGTCCACAAAATAAGTGAATTCCGTTATCAACCATATAGTTTAATAATGAGGGCGGCTCCTATAGCACAGTGGTTAAGGCACCAGTCATATGCACCGAGGGTGGTGGGTTCATACCTGGCCCTGGCCTGCTAAACAGCAATGACAACTGCAACAAAAAAATAACTGGGAATTGTGGCAGACACCTGTAGTCCCAGCTACTTGGGAGGCTGAGGCAAGAGAATCACTTAAGCCCAAGAGTTTGAGGTTGCTGTGAGCTGTGAGAACACAGCACTCTACGGAGGGTGACATAGTGAGACTCTGTCTCAAAACAAAAATTTAATAATGTGCTATAAAGGATATTTAAATTTGTATTTGTGTTGTCTCTGTCCATTTGTTAAACTTACATTAGATCTGAAAATGGAACCTTTTCCTGTAGAAGCAGTTGTAAGAGCCCTAGCATCTGGCCACCCATGTTTGTTTCCTCTATACTCAGGCTTTGTTTTAACATTAGGGGGTGGAGTCAGAGAGTGTTAAGATATGTTACATTCTGGAGTAGCAGTAGCTGGCTCCTTCATGTAACCTGCAGTAAAATATGAGTTTTTGTTATTCAATATCATACTTTAAATAAAAATTTAGGTATTGGGTGGCACCTGTGGTTCAGTGGGTAGGGCATCAGCCCCATATACTGAGGGTGGCGGGTTCAAACCCAGCCCCGGCCAAACTGTAACAAAAAAATAGCCAGGCGTAGTGGCAGGCACCTGTAGTCCCAGCTACTCTGGAGGCTGAGGCAGGAGACTCGCCTAAGCCCAGGAATTGGAGGTTGCTGTGAGCTGTGATGCCACAACACTCTACTGAGGGCAATAAAGTGAGACTCTGTCTCTACCAAAAAAAAAAAAATTAGATATTAAAAGAAATTTGGAAAATATATTTAATAAATCAGGGCATTATCAAGACCTGTCTTACTTAAAAGTGTGTATAGTACTCTTGCTGGAAGTTGTGATGATCTCTCTTTCCAGGAGAGGTAATTAATGAAAAGGACCGCTGTAAAAAATGTGAAGGGAAGAAAGTGATTAAAGAAGTCAAGATCCTTGAGGTCCATGTGGACAAAGGCATGAAGCACGGGCAGAGAATCACATTCACTGGGGAGGCAGACCAGGCCCCAGGCGTGGAACCAGGAGACATTGTTCTTTTGCTACAAGAGAAGGAACATGAGGTAATTTCCCTTTTATTTAGCTTGCTTTGTTTTTATACTTTGTTTTATTCAGAAGTGGGTCTTGCTTGTGAGAAATAGGTCAGATCTTTTTGGGTTCTCTGGAACAACGCTGATCAAAAGTTGTTAAGAGGGCGGTGCATGTGGTTCAGTGAGTAGGGTCCCGGCACCAAATACAGAGGGTGGTGGGTTTGAACCTGCCCCAGCCACATTGCAACAATAAAAAAAAAGCCAGTGTTCATGGCAGGTACCTGTAGTCCCAGCTACTCAGGAGGCTGAGGCAAGAGAATCACCTAAGCCTAAGAACTGGAGGTTGCTGTGAGCTGTGGCGCCACAACACTCTACCGAGGGCGACAAAGTGAGACTCTGTCTCTTTAAAAAAAAAAAAATGTTGTTAAGAGAGCATAAGACTGACTTTTGTAAAACTTTAACAGGGCAGGTAGAATCAAAGTGCTATAGGTAGGCTCGGTGTGGTGACTCAAGCCTACAATCTTAACACTCTGGGATGCCAAGGCAGGTAGATTGATTGCTTGAGCTCACAAGTTCAAGACCAGCCTGAGCCAGATTGAGACCCCTTCTTTCAAAATAGCTGGGCATTGTGGTGGGCACCTGTAGTCTCAGCTAATTGGGAGGCTGAGGCAAGAAAATTACTTAAGGCTAAGACTTTGAAGTTGCTCTGAGCTATGATGTTACAGCATTCTACTGAGGGTGACAAAGTAAGACTTGGTCTCCAAAAAAAAAAAAAGGAAGAGTTGTAGGAGTTGATTCTAGTCCCAGATTTGCCATCAGTTAGCAGTGTAACCTGAGTAATTCTCTTCGCTCTGTACCTCAGTTATGAAAGTGAGGGCATTAGACCAGATGATGTAAAGCAGTTTGTTTGTTTGTTTGTTTTGGTTTTTTTGTTTTTATTTTTTAAGAGACAGTCTCACTTTATCACCCTCGGTAGAGTGCCAGGGCATCACAGCTCACAGCAACCTCCAACTCCTGGGCTTAAGCAATTCTCTTGCCTCAGCCTCCCAAGTAGCTAGGACTACAGGCGCCCTCCACAATACCCAGCTATTTTTTTTGTTGTTGCAGTTTGGCTGAGGCCGGGCTCAAAATCGCCACCCTTGGTATGTGAGGCTGGCACCCTACCCGCTGAGCCACAAGCACCGCCCAAAGCAGTTGTTTTCACTGTGAAACTCCTTTAGTGGGTGGTGAGTGGCAGAGCCGCAGTCTGCAGTGCTGCTCTAGTGATGTATTTTACTTTTTGGGACACCAGGTGAGTTTTCTTTGAAAGAAAATATTCTGGTGTTCTAAATATATATATATTTTTTAAGTATCTGAAAGATGTGGTCTGGTATATATTATTTTTATTAAGATGTGGTCTGGTATGTATTATTTTTATTATAATACTGCACTTGGTTTTTTTAATGTCCATATTGTATGCTGTAGGCTTTTATTCATAAAGAATTCATGGAACACCCTCCTGTAATCACAAGGTTCTAGCATGTACTCAGTCACATGTATTCAGCCTTTCTTCTGAAGGTGTTTACATCACAGGTTAACTACCTTTTTAGTAAATTAACACTAAAATTATCTTCTATTTGATAGTCATTTCTACAAATTGAGTGAATTTTTTAAATCATTTCAAGAATCCAGTAAAAAAACAACAAAGCCAGATTGAGATGCTGGCACCAGGGGTCTTGTATTCCCAGCACACAGTACAGGCTTCCTCTCTGGACTCCCTGTCAGGGCGTGGTAGTTGTATTTAATGAGTATTGTCAAAGCTACAAATGGCAAGGGTGTCCTAGATTGCTAGGAAAAAAGAGTGATTTCTAGAATTCTGTTTTTTTTAAGACAGAGTGTCACTCTGTTGCCCAGTCTAGAGTGCCGTAGCTCACAGCAACTTCACACTCTGGGGTTCAGGCAATCTAACTGCCTCAGCCTCCCAAGTAGCTGGGACTATAGGCATAAGCCACCATAACTGGCTAATTTTTCTTTTCTTTTGCAGGTTTTGGCCAGGGCCAGGTTTGAACCTGCCACCTCTGGTATATGGGGCCAGTGCCCTACTCCTTGAGCTAACCCTGATTTTTCTATTTTTAATAGAGACAGGGTCTCACTATTGCTCAGGCTGATCTCAAACTCCTGTGCTCAATCAGTCTTCTTTTCTTAGCCTCCCAGTATGCTAGGATTATAGACATGAGCTGCTTTCCCTAGCCAAATCATTTCTAGAATTTTTTTCTTTCTTTTTTTTTTTTTTTTTTTTTTGTAGAGACAGAGTCTCACTCTGTCACCCTTGGTAGAGTGTTATGGTGTCACACAGCTCATAGCAACCTCCCACTCCTGGGCTTAGGCAATTCTCTTGCCTCAGCCTCCTGAGCACCCGGGACCACAGGCACCTGCCACAACACCTGGCTGTTTTTTTGTTGTTGCAGTTTGGCCAGAGCTGGGCCCAAACCCACCACCCTTGGTATATGGTGCTGGTGCCCTACCTACTGAGCCACAGGCACCACCCATTTCTAGAATTCTTTATTAAGGCCTAATATGCTAAAATATTTGTGACTCTTATTAAATTGTTTATATCTTTTTTTTTTTTTTTTTTTTGAGACAGAGCCTTAAGCTATCCCCCTGGGTAGAGTGCTGTGACATCACAGCTCATAGCAACCTCCAACTCCTGGGCTCAAGTAAGTCTTCTGCCTCAGCCTCCCAAATAGTTGGGACCACAGGTGCCCACCACAATGCCCGGCTATTTTTTGGTTGCAGCTGTCATTGTTGTTTGGAGAGGCCTGGGCTGGATTTGAACCTGCCCACCTTAGGTATATGTGACTAGTGTCTTGGCCACTTGAGCCACAGGCACTGAGCCTAAATTGTTTATATCTTGATGTTTTAGCTACATCATTTGTTCAATCTGGCCTGCTGTGCACATTCTATTATAGGAAGGAATAAGAGGCATAAAGATAATTGACAAGTCTCTGTTTAGGTTAAGCTGTATTTTATTTTATTTTTTATTTATTTTATCATTTTGAGATAGGGTCTTGCTCTGTCACTCAGGCTAGAGTGACATCATCACTGCTCATTGCAACCTCAGGCTTAAGTGATCCTCCTGGGTATCTGGGCCTATATGCGTGCCTGCCACTGTGGCCAGCTAATTTTTCACTCTTCTTTTTTTGTGGAGACAAGGTCTTGCTCTTGCTCAGGTTGATCTTGAAGTCTTGACCCCAAGCAGTCCTTCCATCTTGGCCTTCCAGAGTGCTAGGGGTACAAGCATAAGCCACTATACACCTGGCCTAAATGATAGTTTAAATGATGCCCACAGTGCCTAGATAATTTCATTGATAAAATCACTGCAGTAGGCTCAGCGCTTGTAGCTCAGCAGCTAGGGCACCAGCCACATACACCTGGGCTGGTGGGTTTGAAACCAGCCCAGCCTGCTAAACAACAGTGACAACTCCAACAAAAAATAGCCAGGCATTGTGGCAGGCCCTGGCATCACAGCTACTTGGGAGGCTGAGGCAAGAGAATTGCTTAAGCCCAAGAGTTTGAGGTTGCTGTGAGCTGTGATGCCACAGCACTCTACTGAAGGTGACAAAGTGAGACTCTGCTCAAAAAAAAAAAAATGGCAGTAATTTTGGGTCAGATATAGGCAGTGCAGCAGCATGAGGAGAGTGAGGAAATGAGGGAGTGATGCTTATTTGGAGGAGCAAAGAGAATTTTTTTGGTTTGGACAAATCAAACTGATGATTCAACCTTTTCTGACCCCTAAATTGAGTCTTTAATGTTGCTTATAAATTAGAATTTTAAAAGTAGAAGACTGGTACCTGGGCGTTGTGGCAGGCGCCTGTAGTCCCAGCTACTTGGGAGGCTGAGGCAAGAGAATCGCTTAAGCCCCAGAGTTTGAGGTTGCTGTGAGCTGTGACGCCGTGGCACTCTGCTGAGGGTGACATAGTAGGACTGTCTCAAAAAAATAAAAAAGTGGTTGACTGGATTTGGAAGCAAGAGATTTAAAGTCTGATTCTCATCTTGCCCATCTTGCCCTCCCTGGACTTTGCTCGGCTTAACCAAAAACAATTCTTCCTCAGGAAAGATACAGAATCAAAGATCATGAGTAAATGGCTTTCTTGGGAATGTGGGGAGATGTTTGGATGTAAGTCATCTCTTAGAATTGTTGGCATTGGTGGAATTGCATTTTCCAATGGAAAACAGGCCTGCTGTGGTAGAAAAAGGAAGATGGTAAAGGTTAGAATGGAAGTTCTAGTTTCTTCCTGGTTTTATTGTGACAAGTAAATTTGAGCCAAAGATAAAATGTAGGCATTTTGTTTAATTTCTACAACTAAAAACGTTCTCAATGTCATTAAGAAAACTAGACTAGTGTGAACTAGAACATGCTGCTAACTGTTTGTTCATGCAGACCTGGCCATCCTTCGCTTGTTTGGCTTTTTCCCCACTCCTAAAACTCGAAGGAATTGGGGCAATGATGATATGAGGTGGCACTGTCACTGAAAGCAGGCAGCTAGGGTCCAAAACGGTCAGTTTTCATCTTCTTGCCTGTTTGTGGTTTTGTTTTGTTTTTTACTTTTCTGTAAATTAATTTTTTCAGTAACAGATCCTTTATTAATATGATTCACTATATAATAGGTCTCAAGAAGAAAAAATTATATAATTAGTTGTAAATTTGCTAAGCTAATTGCATTTGTGGTTTTCAGTGGCCTCCTAGAGTGCATCTGTGCAGCCCCACCGAGGTGTCTGGGATGTTGGCCGCTCCTTCTCAGAAATGACTCAGTGTTTTACTACCGGGTGCTCTGTAGTCCTTCCTTATTAAGCTTACTTTTCAAAACCTTTTTGGCATTCTTGCTTGTTTATTTCTCTGTTTAAACTTGTAGCATCAAATTATCTAGTTCTTCCACCCAACAAGCAATTTTTTTTAAATTGATGTTACTTTTTTTTTAGAGAGAAAGTCTCTGTTGCCTTGGCTAAGTGTGCTGTGGCATCATCCTGGAACTCCTGGGTTCAAGTGATCTTCCTGCCTCAGTCTGAGTAGCTGGGACTATAGGCACCTGCCACAACACCTGGCTAGTTTTTCTATTTTTGGTAGAGACAGAGTCTCTCTCTTGCTCAAAGTGGGCTCAAACTCCTGAGCACCAATAATCCTGCCTAGCCTCCCAGAGTGCTAGGATTATAGGCATGAGAGCTACCTATGCCCGGCTGACACATGCTCTTGTTCTATTGCCTGGGCTAGAGTGCCATGGCATCATTGTAGCTCACTGCGGTCTTGACTCCTGGGCTCAAGTGATCCTTTTACCTCAGCTTAGCTGGAAGTTCTTAGCTGACACTTCAGAAGTAAACCAACATGCCCAGCTAATTTTTAAATTGTTTGTAGGCATAGAGGTCTCACTGTGTTGCTCAGACTAGTGTAACTCCTAGCCTCAAGTGGTCTTCCCACTTCAGCCTCCCAAACTGCTTGGATTATAGTCGTGAGCTAGCAGGCCATGAACTCTGCAAGACTGTGGTGTCCTTCCTCTTCCCTGCTGCTAACACAGCTTTCACTGGAGAATATTTGGCACGGGATAGTTTTTGGGCAATGGCACTCAGAAACACTGGCATTTTACACTGTACTTAGCATTTTAAAAGGGTTAGAAGTCCTACATTAAGGGAACCTTACTGATCCACCCTGAGGAACACAGTATCTGTACATCGATAGGTTATGTAATGTACATTGATTTGTTCTCAAATGTCCCCGTGCATTAGGACTGCCTGGAGGGGTTGTCGGAAACCACACATGGCTGTGTTCCACCTCCAGTCTTCGGCAGTGGATGAGGGTGGGGGGCTCCTCACAAGTTTCTTGGTATGCTGAGGCTGCTGGTCCAAACCACACTTAGAGTCGTTGGTTTAGATAATTGTTTAACTTTGTTTAATGGGTAAACGTGAGAGGCTGAGGAAGAGCCTACCTGCTGTTAAATTTCCTCTGACTAAATCAACCAAGATAGAAGAGAGATTGTTACGCTGAAATTGACATGGTCTTTCACTGTAGTTAATTTTGTTCTATCTCAAGTATCAAAAAAAATTCTTTTGGAAACAGTCTGTCACTCTGGGTAGAGTGATGTAGTGTCATAGCTCACAGCAACCTCAAACTCTTAGGCTCAAGTGATTGTCTTATCTCAGCCTCCCAAGTAGCTGGGACTATAGGCACCCACCACAATGCCCACCTATTTTTAGAGACGGATCTTGCTCTTGCTTAGTTTGGTCTTGAACTCCTGAGCTCAAGCAGTCTACCCCCCTTGGCCTCCCAGAGTGCCAGAATTACAGGCATGAGCCACCTCACTTGACAGTTTTCAAAAAATTAAGTATAGATATTTGTAAGCGATAAATACAGGTTGGGCATGTATGAAGTTGGACGTATTTTTCTTGCACATTAAAAACTCAGTAATAGGCTTGGCGCCTGTGGCTCAAGCAGCTAAGGTGCCAGCCACGTACACCTAAGGTGGCGGGTTCGAATCCCCAGCCCGGGCCCACCAAACAACAATGATGGCTGCAACCAAAAAATGGCCGGACGTTGTGGCGGGCGCCTGTGGTCCCAGCTACTTGGGAGGAGGAGGCAGGAGACTCGCTTGAGCCCAGGAGTTGGAGGTTGCTATGAGCTATGATGCCATGGCACTCTACCCAGGGGTATGGCTTGAGGCTCTGTCTCAAAAACAAAAAAAACTCAGAAATATTCTTTGTGCTCATTCACTACCATTAGCATTACCCAGGATTACAGCATAATACTAAATGAGCCAAATTAGCATTTGCTGGTAAATTATATTCCTCTGTGGGGAGGATTACTTGAGCCCAAGAGTTCAAGACCAGTCAGAGCAACATAGCAAGACTCTTTTTCTACAAAAATGTTTTGAATTTTGGCAAGGCAAAACTAGTTTGTATGTGCATAAAGCATGGAAGTGAGCCCCCTTTCTTTTTTTTTTTTTTTTTTTTAATGCAGTTTTTGACCAGGGCTGGTTTTGAACCCACCATCTCTGTCATATGGGGCCAGTGCCTTTGAGCCACAGGCGCTGCCCATGAGCCCCCTTTCTTTACTGGTTGAGCTTTTTTACATTGAACTTGGGCCTTTCCCCTTCCCTGGTCCGATCATATCTGGGGAGCCCTCCAGGATGAACCCATCCTATAGGGGCCCTCTGGGCTTTCTGTATCTTTTTGGCCAGAGGCAGATAGAAACAGGCCATAATAGCAGAGTATACCTGGTGCTGTTCTTGGATCCTCAGCTCTGTTTCTCTTGTTTGCCACTGTTACCCAGTTCCAGTATACCTTCCTTTTAGAAATGTCTAGCCTACTGTGTGGGAATAGCTTTCCTTGTATAAACTAAGGGAATTAGGTACAGGGGCACTTTGGCTTTTACAGTGAATGGTAGAATTGAGGTTTTGAAGTTGACTCAGGGAATGTAATGCAACAGGGTATGGCTCCATAATTCTTAGGAAAACATGTGGATTTTTTTCTTGATTTATAGGTATTTCAGAGAGATGGGAATGATTTGCACATGACATATAAAATAGGACTTGTTGAGGCTCTCTGTGGATTTCAGTTCACGTTCAAGCACCTCGATGGACGTCAGATTGTGGTGAAATACCCCCCTGGCAAAGTAATTGAACCAGGTAAATCTTGATTTTAACTAATCCAAATTTCCCTTTGTTCTTTCAGTTTGTATTTTTTTATAGTGAAAAGACTTTTTAGAACACAGGCAGCTCCCGTGTCTCAAAGGAGTTAGGGCGCCGGCCCCATATACTGGAGGTGGTGGGTTCAAACCTGGTCCTGGCCAAAAACTGCACAAAAAGAATATTACTGAACACTTTTCTTGGGTGAAATTCTTAAATAATCATGTCCTTTTAGGATGTGTTCGTGTAGTTCGAGGTGAAGGAATGCCGCAGTATCGTAATCCCT